>JBBPBX010037342.1:0-11146 GCA_038048925.1 Garcialebias charrua | reverse complement strand
TGTCAGGATAAGTGGGAAAGTCCCCTGTCGTTCTGCGACAGGCTGATGTCTGTCTACTCCGGTGGCAAAACTGTCCCTGGACTGGAGGAGGAGGAGGAGTTTAAAGGTCTTTTCATTAAGAATCTCATGCCTTTCCAGAAGAAATGTGTTCGCTTCCATGTTAATTGCAAAGAGAGTACCATGGCAGAAATTAAACAATGTGCTATGGAATTTTTTGACATGCTCGAACGACGAAAAACACCCTCAGTGGTGTACCCAGGTCAAAAGGTCACATCCCACTCGCAGGAAATAGAAGAGGTTCCCTCTCCTACAGAGTGCGAAAGTAAACAGGTTTTTCATGATAACAAACCACAGATTGTGTCCAGCTGGAACGGTGACTCTGATCGGTTCACGGGGAGTTCTGCTGCCCCTGCCCCTCAGGTTGAAAACCCTGAGATGAGCAGAGAACCACACAAGGTAGGTGTTCGCTCTCTAGGTGAACCAAGATGGTTCAGATCGAACCAAAAGAGTTCTCACCTAGGTCTCACAGTGGGTGAACTTCGAGAGAAGTTGATGTCTGGGAACCGTGACCCTTTGAGAAATGGTCTGTCCCGACATGTACCCCCGAGAAGCTGCCCTCCTGCCCCTGCCCCTCGAACTGCACAGTTCGAGACATGCAATGAGTCACACAAGCTCCTGATTAAGGAAATGATGCCTCCGCGCGTGAATGACTGAGGTTGTGAGTTGTTTGTCAAATGATTTGAATGTTACAGTGGTTGACCAAGCTGATACAACGTGTGACGTTGTCCTTGATGATAACACAAACAACGTTGTTCAACCTGACGAAGCGACGCGCAGCACTGCCTTTTGCAACAACTTAGTGCACACAGTTGACAACATCATCAACATTAGCAAAGCTGCAGATGGCAAACAAATTGCTGATGATCAGCATCCTGAAAATCAAGATGCTGACAGCAAACAGATTGCTGAAAATCCACATCCTGAAGGTCATGAGGCAGACAGCCATCATGATGCTGACAGTGACGAAGATTACACAGACAGAGTTACACGTACACAGGAGCGTGTGCTTAAACCTAGAAGGTTTCTGTGTAAATTTATGAGAATGGGGCACGCTAAGAAAGCTTACCTGCCGCTCAGACTGGAAGGGGTCTTCACGCGAGAAGCACTCCTGGATAGCGGCTCAGACGTGTCTGTCATGTCAGCCAAGCTGTTTGAGAGGCTACAGACCGCCGCTAACAGTGTTGGCAGAGAGATACCCCTGACAGAATGTGCTATAGAGTTGCGAGGACTCTCAGAAATGGGTACAACCCTGACAGCTATTGCCATGGTTCACATGCAGATGGGCGAGACGACAATTTGCCATCCGGTACATGTGTCTACGGTGGACTCTTTCCCATTTCTGGTTGGCCAAGATTTTATAAATCGCTTTGAAGCGATTATAGATTATGGTAGTCAGACAATGTGGGCCACAGTGAGCAGTCCACTGCCAATCGAGGTGCCTCCCCAAGGTCAGGACACTGACTGTCTAACAGCAGGTACCGCTGTGGCCACAAGGGAATCCCCATCCGAGACCACAAGCCCGTAAGTGAACCTTCATATACAGGTGAGACAGAGGAGACTCAACAATTGGACCAGACTCTGGCCCATCACGAGGACCTCCTCTGCGAGGTGACACCTTCAGCACTCACTGAGCACTTCCTACCACCGGTAGAAGAGGGTGTGGTGATCCAAGGGTCCCACACCGATGACGCTGTACTGTCCTATGGGACAGGTAATTCGGCAAACAGCCAAGCTTTCAGTGAAGTCTTGGTTCAAGGACATCCGAGTCCTAAGAGTGACAGTCTACAACATGCTGACAGTCACTTGGACTTCATTGTTACAGATTTTGCGGACCCCTCCTCAAACAAAAGGGGGGCAAACTCACACTTCCTACCACAGGTAGAGGACGGTGTAGAGATCCAAGGATCACACACCGAGAACGCTGTGCTGTCCTCTGGGACAGGTAATTCAGTCATCAGCCAAGCTTTCAATGAAACCTTGGTTCCAGAGCATTTGAATCTAGAACTACTCAGAGATGACATAGTTCTTACAGACTCAAAGAGCACCTCTTCAGTCATGAAGTGGGAAGACATACATCACAACGACAGAGGCACGCCTGCGACGGCGCCGACAGTTGTGACACACCTGAATTACGCAGAAAGAGGTAAACGTACAGTGATACGTTGGCCGAAACCTGTAAGGTTCCTGTACAAGGTTCCCGATAAACTGCGCGAACAGCTTAAACTAAACAAAGGCATCCTAACTCGTGCCCATGGACGGACGTCCACACCCGTGCGTGTGGTCCCTCATGATCACAGGGGGGTGATGTTAGGTCATGCCCATGTCAAGGACAAAGATTTCAATAACCCCACAAACGACAAATATATCGCAAACTCACAGACTTCATGGGAAAATAAGGTCGTCCAAGCACAGGATAGTAAATAAACTAAACAGTTTAAACTATACTAGTTGCGAAAAGAAACCATTCCAACTAGAACTTAGAAACGCTAAGCATAAAACCCACAACAAAAACTAACCTTAACAACCGTTTAAATCTGCAGGATTTAATTGACATCGGTTATAAAGCTAAGAACTGTTTTTCTTGTGTGTGACACGTTGGAATCTGACGACCAGAGTGAGTTTGACGTAGTGAAACGTTGTTTTTAGTTGCTTAATTGCTACTTTTGTGTTATTGAAGTTGTTATTGTTTTCTGAACACTCCCAGCCAAAAGAGGTTTTGATTAATGTTAGTTGAAGACTTAAATGGATTTAACTATGCCAACATGCTGTTCATTTTGTTAAAGATCTCAATCTTTGAAGAGTCATTGTAGATCAATACTACTTAAGGTACTATAATCTACACTGACCTCCCAATCATTTAGGTAGGACCGATTCGATCGTTTCTATTCTAGATCTATTCATTTTGATGAGTCTCGCCATAGACTTCAAAATTTATAGGGAATACCAAATCTTGCGTCGTTCGTCTAAAAGACAACAGACATTTAGACCAAACTAGTTTTCATTTTTTTATTTTAGTTTAACCTAAACTAAATAATGAATGGAGGAATAGTTTGAAAGAAGAGGCCTTCGTTACAGAAGCCCTCCACATTTCTATAGGTATAGATCCCTATATCTGATTTTTACAGCATTGATCCACCCCTTAATTGGTAATTGTAGCTGATCTAATCCATGATAGCTTACATACCAGGTGCATATAGGTAAGGCTTAATGTAGAATCCCAATCATAAGCCCACCTAAAACCACATAATTGCATGACACATTGAACCAGGGTGGCACCGACTGGAAGCCATCCAGCCTGCAACCTTCGATGTGGGGACCTGCTGATCCAACGTTGGTCTTCAACCTTCATCCAAGGGCCGCCTCCTCTGCTTCAATCGAGGGATCCCCTCTACATGCTGATTAAAATCCATTCTTGCTGATGAAATCACTAACCCCCATCGTTGTGGAAGTACCGTTGTGGATTATAAGACTTTGTTTCCAAGGGATCACAGACTCAGTTTTCCATGGGTTAACAGACTATGTTTTCCAAAGGATTGAAAGCTTACTGCAATGGGATTACCTACGAACAGTATGGAATTTCCAAAAACATTATGGGAGGATAATTTTGAACTTTTTTTTGACTTTTTTTCTTCTTCTTTTTTCCACTTGCTGGATTACATATAGGTCAGAGACATTCGGTGGTATCCTTTCGTGTTGGAGCTCATCTCCAAGGACAGGTGATGACTTCCAAAAAGGGGGACTGTAGTGATACAGGCGCTCTGTCTTGACCTTCAAGTACACCTCTCTGCATCTCTTTGAAACTCTAAGTGTTACACCTTCTTGAAGCCCTCAAGGAGACGAGTGGACACTTATATTTGTTACAATTATTTGGAATTAATGGACACTAATTAATCAGATTGAACTTTCTCTTTAATGTGTGTTAATTCAGAATTGATCTACAGTATACTTTTTGTCATTTCAATGATGATCTGTTACTTGCATGAGTTTGACCCTTCTGCTGGTTTATTTCTACAAGTGTGCTCTGAAATCGAGGACATGAGTCGGGGTAAAAGCTGTTCACTTCCTTCTCTGCTTTGTCTTCAAGCTAGACTCAACAGGCTAGTCCATCTGGCTGTTTATGTAAACAGTTTTCCTGTTGTCCGTCAAGAGACATTTCTGCCTATGGAATTAAACTTCCATCTTTTATTTTGTTAAACCAGCCAATAGTTATTAAGGAGGTGGGGAAGACCCCGCCTCCCATATAAAGGGACATTTCCTGCATTTTCTTTAGTGCTTTGGAGAGAACTAGCTCACAACTTGCTTCTCTCCTCTGGGAAAGCTGGAGACGTTCCGGTCATTGTGTCAATTAGACCCACGTTTCAGCTGGTGTTACAGTAAAGCTTACTGTAACCCACTCACTCATTTCTGAAAGAATTTGTTTTCTGAAGTTTTATTTTGAAAATCCGTCAGTGCGATTGGGGCCTGTTCCTGCCGGTGAAAGCGTGCTCCCGGCTCGTCTGATCCAGCCATACACGCACGAAGTCGACTGGACGTGAGCTGGACCACACAGTCCGTTAGTGTCCACAAACTTCTCAGCCCTCATCTCCAGGGGACGTATCGTCACCAGGTAAAGAGGCTTGTTTGTATGCTGCACGTGTCGGAAGTACAGCTGGACCTGTTTGGGAGAAGGTGCCACCCTGTAGCTTCAAAATAATTAACTTCGGTTAACTTAGCTTTCAATCTTTAATCTTCCTCCTATTTCTTATTTTCCATAAGCTATTAATCTGTTAAGTAATGTGCCAACAGAAAAGTTCCTGTCTGTTTGTTTTAATTTGAATTCTTGTCAACGTAGTTATTAAATCAGAGCTAATATCGATACAAATGTTTAATGTAATTGATTATTTCAATGAAAGGTCTATTTTTGGTCTATTTTCTGTTTCATGTTGCTGCTGATCTGTTTCATGTTGCTGCTGATCTGTTTCATGTTGCTGCTGATCTGTTTCATGTTGCTGCTGATCTGTTTCATGTTGCTGCTGATCTGTTTCATGTTGCTGCTGATCTGTTTCATGTTGCTGCTGATCTGTTTCATGTTGCTGCTGATCTGTTTCATGTTGCTGCTGATCTGTTTCATGTTGCTGCTGATCTGTTTCATGTTGCTGCTGATCTGTTTCATGTTGCTGCTGATCTGTTTCATGTTGCTGCTGATCTGTTTCATGTTGCTGCTGATCTGTTTCATGTTGCTGCTGATCTGTTTCATGTTGCTGCTGATCTGTTTCATGTTGCTGCTGATCTGTTTCATGTTGCTGCTGATCTGCTTCATGTTGCTGCTGATCTGCTTCATGTTGCTGCTGATCTGCTTCATGGTCAGTGCAGACTGTAGATGTGGTTGAACAGTTTAAATACCGTGGAGTCATTTTAGATTCATATCTACATTTCAAGCATGTAACATGTAAAAATCTGTCAAACTTCAAACATACAAGAGCTTTTCTGACAAGAGAAGCAGCAAAGACCTACATGCACTCCATGACCTTCAGCCCTATCGCCTGTTGTTCTACTACATGGTGTCTCACTCCAGAGGCCGTCATGAAGACTGCGGTAAAGTTAGTTTCACGTTGGAAGTTGGATATTCGAGCTCCGTGGCTTCAGGGGTGCGTTGCTCTCGTCAGTCCGCTTCATGGAGTCTCACTCCAGAGGCCGTCATGAAGCCTCTTTCAGAAAACACTGAACATCTTCAACAAGAAGCTGTTACAGGATCATTACTGGAACATCACCACATTGTGGACTTTGAGAGATGCTTCCTAGTTTTAATGGACTTGCTCCTCCTCCTCTAAAGTATTTTAGAAGTAAAAAACCAGCGCAGTGACCAGAGGAGACTGTGGAGCAGTGTGGTCAGATGGTGGTGTCCATCAGAGGAACCAGCAGGAACATCTGCTCCACTTTTTAAACTCTTGAAACTAACCAGTTTGCTGCTGATCTGCTTCATGTTGCTGCTGATCTGAACGTGCACATGACGTTGTCTAGTTTCTCATGTCTTCATTGTAACTTCATGTGTTAAACACGTGATGTTTGCATGTTCTCTGCTCCTTGTTTTGTGTTCTTACCTGCCTGAGGACAACACATGAAACTTAACTCCAGATGTTTACATTGATGCTCTGTGGACAGATGTGGACCTTCAGGTGTTTGGCAGCTTCAGTCCAGTTCTGGTTCAGTTCTGCTGGTCGTGGACCAGATCCTGCTCCAAGAGGTTCTGGTCTCTTCAAATCCAACAAGCGACCCGTGGGCCGGACGCGACCAGACTTTGGTCACCATGGCAACATGGAGGGCTCAGCAGGTTCTGATGGACCGGCCCGTCGGGTCTTGTTGATTTGCGTCGAGTTCCCAGAAGTTCTGCTCGTTTGGACCCAACTGGACCGGGCTGCAGACGACCTGCTCCACCAGACTGGACCTTTGGGTTCACTACGGTCTGTTGGCTGTGGCGGCCATCTTGGATCCCATCAAGTTTCATAAGATATTTTACTAACACTGACTAAAGATATTTTACTAACAGACAGTTACATCGTCGCCCGCCTCCCGGTACTTCCTGGACCGGTTCCAGTTCTGAGTCCAATTCAGATCCTACTGGACCTCCAGAGCAGGGACGTGCAGAGCCCACTAAAGGGGCAGGTGCTCAAAAAAAAGGGGGGGCACATCCGCATTTTTAGGACAGAATATTAACAAAGTCCCATAGAATTCAGAGTTTAATAAACAATGATAAATTACAAAATTGAAAAACAAGGGCACAGTGCAACTTTTTAGTGTTGTTGTCTTTTGAGGTTTGGGGAAAAGCGTGCAAAACAATTACAAAGCCTGTTTTTATTTTACAAAAGAGAGCTGTAAGAGTAATCACCAGAAAACATTTCAGTCACCCATCAAACACCTTGTTTCTTCAGCTAAACTTATTGAAATTCCAGGAATTGGTAGAATATAGTATTTTATCAGTTATGTATAGGGCTCATAATAACACATTACCTTTAAATATCCAAAGAAATTTTATAAAAAGACAAAGTTATTACAATCTCAAAGGGACAGAGATATTCATCAAACCACAATTCAGAACCAGCTTAAAGGGACGGTCTACCTCAATTCAGGGAGTTCGATTGTGGAATGCTCTGGAGAGTGATGTTAAAAATGCAAAATCAATGTATACATTTAAGAAAAAGGTCAAAAAGGACTTGCTCAAAAACTATATATGATGTAACTTAGTGTGTTTGTGTATTACACTTATGTTGTACTTATGATGTAGCTTAGTGCGTTTGTGTATTACAGTTAGAAAAATTAAGTAGAGTTATTCATTTTGTGACGTAGTTTGTGTATTACAGTTAGAAAAATTAAATAGAATTATTCATTTTGTGATCTAGTTTGTGTATTACAGTTAGAAAAAATAAGTAGAATTATTCATTTTGTGATGTAGTTTAAAGGTTCTCATTGGTTGAACAAACTGTGAAATAAGGGGCAGATATAATAAGATTTCATCTTCTTTCTGCTCCTTTCATTTTATCCTACTTGTATTCTTGTTAGAAAAATTAAATAGAATTATTCATTTTGTGATGTAGTTTGTGTATTACAATTGGAAAAATTAAGCAGAATTATTCATTAATTATTCATTTTCTGATGTAGTTTGTGTATTACAGTTATAAAAAAATTAAGTAGAATTATTCATTTTGTGATGTAGTTTGTGTATTACAGTTAGAAAAATTAAATAGAATTATTCATTTTGTGATGTAGTTTGTGTATTACAGTTAGAAAAATTAAATAGAATTATTCATTTTGTGATGTAGTTTGTGTATTACAGTTAGAAAAATTAAGTAGAATTATTCATTTTCTGATGTAGTTTGTGTATTACAGTTAGAATGATGTAGTTTGTGTATTACAGTTAGAAAAATTAAGTAGAATTATTCATTTTGTGATGTAGTTTGTGTATTACAGTTAGTAAAATTAAGTAGAATTATTCATTTTGTGATGTAGTTTGAAGGTTATCATTGGTTGAACAAACTGTGAAATAAGGGGCAGATATAATAAGATTTCATCTTCTTTCTGCTCCTTTCATTTTATCCTACTTGTATTCTTGTATCTGATGAAACTGTCTTGTATTGTTCTTTTAAAATGAATGAATAAACATCAAATCAAATCAAGTGTACTGTAATCTATAAAATTATGAAAATGGGACCTCTGCTATATGGAGTTCAATTTGTTTCACAATTATTCTATTTAAAAAAAACTAACCTCAATTATATAAAATAAAATTGTGATCAAGACATTTTGAATTGTAATTTTTTAAACAAATAAAAGTTTTGCTTGAATTTTTTTTTTAAATTAAAATCACTAAATTTTGTCTCATGAAGTGAAAAAATTATTTGCGCATGTCAGAAATCTTTGCTTGCTATTCTAAGTTTTTGTTTGTCATTCAAAGTTGTGCTTGCGATTCTCACATGACGTCGTGGGCAGAGCCTAAAATAACCACACAAAAAAAGATTTCTGATGTGTGCAAATAAAAGTTTATGTTTTGCAAATAACTTTTTAAGTTCACAAGAGAAAAATTTGTTATTTAATTTTTTTAAAGTTTTTTTGAAACAAAAGTTTTTGTTTAAAAAAAAGAAATTGTTACAATTCCAAAAGTTTTGATTACAATTTTATTTTACTTAACTGAGGTTAGTTTTTTTTCATTGACTAATTGTGAAACAAATTTAACTCCATACTCTGCTAACCAGACCCTAAACTTACTTAAAGTCTGGATAGAGTTTTTTCCCCTTCATTTGTACGCTTTTATTGGACAGGAGCAACTTGATTGGTTATTACATACATTATATCTATTATGGTAGTTCAGGGTGAGTTATTTTTAATTCTAAATGAATATTCTTGTTGGACTTTTATTTAAGTGCTATTTTCCTTCAAGATACATTTACCTAACGCTAGAATAAATGCAATGTACATTATGCAGCAAAGGAAGTTAGAAGATCGGACATATATCCATTATGGAGAGATGATAGGTTTTGGATGGGCAATGTGCTCCCTGTTGCATAAGCCAGGGATGTCAAAGTCAAATACATGGAGGGCCAAAAAAACTAATTTGCTACAAGCCAAGGGACGGACTGTTGTTTATTATAAGTATAAGGGGGTGATATAAGATTTTTTTTCTTCTTTCTGCACTCTTTTCATTCAATGTTTTCTTTTTGATTAATTTGTTTTATTTGATCTCTTTTAAATGAATTAATCTTCTTCTTCTTCTTTTGGCTTTTCCCTCTTCAGGGGTCGCCACAGCGAGTCATCCTCCTCCACCTCACTCCAACTACCTTCATGTCCTCTCTAACTGCATCCATATATCTCCTCTTTGTCTTTTTCCTGGCAGCTGCATTTCTAACATCCTTCTACCAATATACCCACTGTCCCTCCTCTGGACATGTCCAAACCACTGTCCCTCCTCTGGACATGTCCAAACCACTGTCCCTCCTCTGGACATGTCCAAACCATCTCAGTGTGTCCTCCCTAACTTTATCTCCCAGTTGTTCAACATGTGCTGTACCTCTGATGATCTCATTCCTGATCTTATCCATCCTTGTCACTCCTAAGGAGAACCTCAACATCTTCATTTCTGACACTTCCAGTTCTGTCTCCTGTCTTTTTGTCCATGTCTCTGTCTCCTGTCTTTTTGTCCATGTCTCTGTCTCCTGTCTTTTTGTCCATGTCTCTGTCTCCTGTCTTTTTGTCCATGTCTCTGTCTCCTGTCTTTTTGTCCATGTCTCTGTCTCCTGTCTTTTTGTCCATGTCTCTGTCTCCTGTCTTTTTGTCCATGTCTCTGTCTCCTGTCTTTTTGTCCATGTCTCTGTCTCCTGTCTTTTTGTCCATGTCTCTGTCTCCTGTCTTTTTGTCCATGTCTCTGTCTCCTGTCTTTTTGTCCATGTCTCTGTCTCCTGTCTTTTTGTCCATGTCTCTGTCTCCTGTCTTTTTGTCCATGTCTCTGTCTCCTGTCTTTTTGTCCATGTCTCTGTCTCCTGTCTTTTTGTCCATGTCTCTGTCTCCTGTCTTTTTGTCCATGTCTCTGTCTCCTGTCTTTTTGTCCATGTCTCTGTCTCCTGTCTTTTTGTCCATGTCTCTGTCTCCTGTCTTTTTGTCCATGTCTCTGTCTCCTGTCTTTTTGTCCATGTCTCTGTCTCCTGTCTTTTTGTCCATGTCTCTGTCTCCTGTCTTTTTGTCCATGTCTCTGTCTCCTGTCTTTTTGTCCATGTCTCTGTCTCCTGTCTTTTTGTCCATGTCTCTGTCTCCTGTCTTTTTGTCCATGTCTCTGTCTCCTGTCTTTTTGTCCATGTCTCTGTCTCCTGTCTTTTTGTCCATGTCTCTGTCTCCTGTCTTTTTGTCCATGTCTCTGTCTCCTGTCTTTTTGTCCATGTCTCTGTCTCCTGTCTTTTTGTCCATGTCTCTGTCTCCTGTCTTTTTGTCCATGTCTCTGTCTCCTGTCTTTTTGTCCATGTCTCTGTCTCCTGTCTTTTTGTCCATGTCTCTGTCTCCTGTCTTTTTGTCCATGTCTCTGTCTCCTGTCTTTTTGTCCATGTCTCTGTCTCCTGTCTTTTTGTCCATGTCTCTGTCTCCTGTCTTTTTGTCCATGTCTCTGTCTCCTGTCTTTTTGTCCATGTCTCTGTCTCCTGTCTTTTTGTCCATGTCTCTGTCTCCTGTCTTTTTGTCCATGTCTCTGTCTCCTGTCTTTTTGTCCATGTCTCTGTCTCCTGTCTTTTTGTCCATGTCTCTGTCTCCTGTCTTTTTGTCCATGTCTCTGTCTCCTGTCTTTTTGTCCATGTCTCTGTCTCCTGTCTTTTTGTCCATGTCTCTGTCTCCTGTCTTTTTGTCCATGTCTCTGTCTCCTGTCTTTTTGTCCATGTCTCTGTCTCCTGTCTTTTTGTCCATGTCTCTGTCTCCTGTCTTTTTGTCCATGTCTCTGTCTCCTGTCTTTTTGTCCATGTCTCTGTCTCCTGTCTTTTTGTCCATGTCTCTGTCTCCTGTCTTTTTGTCCATGTCTCTGTCTCCTGTCTTTTTGTCCATGTCTCTGTCTCCTGTCTTTTTGTCCATGTCTCTGTCT
>JBBPBX010037341.1:14310-30974 GCA_038048925.1 Garcialebias charrua | reverse complement strand
AGTTCTAATGTCTGCTGCTGGCCGTCATAATTTAATTTAAATTAGTGTACTTTAGCCTAAAAACTCACATTTATAGTGACGTGGGTCATTGTATGGGTGCCCTGTGGAGCTTAATTACCCATTATTTATTATTACTGATACTTTAGTGTGTAACTCCTGCATGCTAAGTTTATTGGGAACCTTCTAAAGTTAGTTTGGAACTGTGTGTTTGGCCTATCGGAAGACCTATCAGGTATTTAGGGGACAGCAGTTGGCTTCGTCAAGAGAAGTGAAGACTCAGTCGGGGTGGGTTCTAATAAGGGTTGGGTTCAGTGCTGCATTTTGCTTTCACATTTGTGATTTGTGTTGTTTTTTTTATTTGATTTTTTTCTCAAGTTTGTATACTGTGGATAAGTGGACATGCGCTGCCGGGTGGGGCTGTCTGGCCGGAACACGTATAAAATTAGATTGTTATTGCTGACATATGTAACAGTAATATGAGAGGGGGGCCTCAATGGTTCGTTTTACCAGCTGGAATGTGAAGGGCATGAGAGGACCAGTGAAACGGGCAAAAAATTTTGCTCACCTTAAAAAACTAAAAACTGAAATTGCATTTTTACAGGAAACTCATTTGATTTCTACAGATCATATAAAACTTAAGAAGCCATGGGTGGGACAAGTTTACCATTCACAATTTAACACAAAAGCCAGAGGGACAGCAATATTGATACACAAAAATATACAGTTTACTTTAAGCAAGTCCATATCAGACCCACAGGGTAGATATGTTATAGTATCTGGTTCTCTATATGATACTCAGGTTACACTTGCTTGCATATATGCTCCTAATTGGGACGACCCCGCCTTTGTGTCCGGGTTAATATCTGCTCTACCTAACATGAACTCTCACCGCCTGATTTTGGGTGGTGATATGAACTGTGTAATGGATCCAACCCTAGACCGATCAAGCTCAAGTTCGACATCCCCATCAAAGATGGCCCAGGCCTTAGGAGTATTCATGAAGGAGACGGGCTGCATTGACCCTTGGCGCTTTTTGTTTCCAGATAGTAGGGAGTTTTCTTTCTTTTCACATGTCCATCAGTCATATTCAAGGATTGATTATTTTTTTATTGATAAATCTCTGTTACCCTTTGTCAAGAAAAGTGAATATTCTGCTATCGTAGAGTCTGATCACTCTCCAGTTATATTGGATTTAGCCTTATCACTTAATCAAGCTCACCGCCCCATGTGGAGACTTGACTCAACTTTGTTAGCAGATGATAAATTTTTTGAATTGATGTCTACTGTGATAGATAATTTTTTGCTCGAAAACAAATCAGACTCGGTGTCTCCCTCTATCCTGTGGGAAACATTAAAAGTGGTAATCAGAGGTGAAATAATATCTTACACTGCTACATGCAACAAAATTAAAAAAGCAAGGCAGAACCAACTTATTAGTTCTATGCTAGAACTGGACCGTAGGCACTCTATATCACCCTCCCCCGAGCCAGTGGTGGGCAAATGAACGTTAGGTAGCGCTAAAGCGCTAATCCGCTTACAGTGGACCTAAACTTTTTGTCAGCGTTTTTGTGAATTGACCAACTTTTATAATTCATAAGCGGATTTGTGCTATTTTTATTTAAAATGCAGTACCGCTAATAACTAATTATCTATCAGTAAAAACCAATAAACTTATTTACAAGCTCTTATGCTGCTTGTTTTACCTTTTTCCCCACCGTAAACAGCAGAGAGGAGGAAAGGGTGTGAGGGGGAGGGGGGCAGAGCTGAGAACAGACTCGGATCTACCATGTAGGTAAATGCCTGGGGGTCCCATTTCAGCAGTGGCCCCGGCCCCGCCTCGCCCCGTGCAGTCACCTACATCACTAACATTGATCCTGCTTGTTAATGTACATTTAACATAAAAATAATTATAGTTACGATGAAAACGATCATTAAATACGCAATTAAAAAAACGGTCGATTTCTTTATCCCCCTACTAAAAATGGACTATTCCATCTTGACATCTTCCGGGTCACTCAGAGGTGAACTCGGGGGCTAATTCTGTGGCTACTGTTTGTGCTGGGTACTTGGATAAATCCGTAGAGAACCCCGCTGTTTCAAGCCAAATTAACGCGGCCGGAGGAGTTTATTGAGGGTTTTGTGTCGACCATTTGACGGTGAGTCGTTATTTTTATGTATTTTAGTTACTTTTCATTAAATCTGTTGACTACCTATAGACGCTAACTCTGTGTCTGCCTGTTACACCGGTAGTGCTGGGTTACTAATGGATAAATCCGTAGAGAACCCCGCTGTTTCAAGCCAAATTAACGTGGCCGGAGGAGTTTATTGAGGGTTTTGTGTCGACCATTCGACGGCGAGTCGTTAGTTTCATGTATTTGGGTTACTTTTATGTATAAATGCGGTGGCGACACACCCGTGTATTTGAGATTTAAACGTGGTTTTAGGGATTAAAAGATCATTCTATTTTTTGTTAATTTCGTGGCCGAATAGAATATATGTACGTAAAGTATTAAATAAATCCTTTGATTTTTGTAATTTCATCCTTTTAGGATCATTTTTGTTACTTTTCAGTTGGCAGTGTAGTGCAAATATTGATAACGCTGCCGGCTATATATAAATATATATATATATATATATAAATATATATATATATAATATATATATAATATATATATATAATATATATATATATATATATATATATATATATATATATATATAATATATATATATATATATAAATATATATATATAAATATATATATATATATATAAATATATATATAATATAGAAATATATAAATAGCGGATTAGATTAGCTTCCCCTAATTTTCATAAGACATTTGTGCTTTTGAAATTGTGGACCTAAAAAAATTAATAAGCGTTTTAGAAATTATGGAACTAATTTTTGAATTAGCGGTGCCCAGCACTGCCCCGAGCTATATAAAGAGAGACTATGTCTACAAATGCAATATAACCTTATCTCAACGCAGGATGTTGAACAATCCCTGCTCAGATCCCGAGGCTTCATATACGAACACAGTGAGAGGGCGGGCCGCCTTTTGGCCCACCAACTCAAAAGTCGGTCAGCGACACAGCTCATACCACAGATTCAAAAGTCCGCTACAGAGCAAACTGTTGATCCAGCTGAAATAAACCAAGTCTTTGAAAAATTTTATTCTGATTTATACTCCTCACAATTTCCAGAGGATAATTCAGACATGAAAGATTTTCTAGACGACTTGAATATCCCTGCTATAGATCTAGATAAGAAGAGGGATGTGGATAGGCCCCTCACTCTTACTGAAGTTATCAACTCTATTTCAGCATTGCAGAGTGGCAAGACCCCTGGACCAGACGGCTTTCCAATCGAATTCTATAAAAAAAATTCATCCAAATTAGCACCTCTTTTACTTGAAATGTTTAACAACTCATTGGAGAATGGAAACTTGCCACAGACCCTTACAGAAGCTAATATTACACTTTTATTAAAACATGGTAAAAATCCGATGGACTACGCTTCCTACAGGCCTATATCACTCCTTAATGGAGACGTTAAAATTTTAGCTAAACTTTTGGCCTTGAGACTGGACGCGGTCATGACAGATATAATCTCCTCGGATCAAACCGGGTTCATGAGAGGTTGTCACTCTTTTTCTAATATACGTAGGCTTATTGGTGTTATTCATGCCCCTTCACTGGGAGAGACCCCTGAGGTTGTGGTTTCTCTCGGCGGAGAAGGCATTCGACCGAGTCGAGTGGCCTTACTTATTTACAGTATTAGCTAGGTTTGGGTTTGGGCACAAATTTATATCATGGGTACAGCTGTTATACACATCACCCAAAGCAAGCATAATCACTAATAGAACGAGGTCTAGGCCCTTCTCTCTATCTAGAGACAAGGTTGCCCTCTTAGCCCGCTTCTCTTCGTTCTAGCTATTGAACCACTTTCAATTATGCTTAAGACCTCACTGGACTTTAAGGGTATTTATAGAAAACAGCTGAAACATCGGCTGTCCCTATATGCAGATGACTTATTGCTCTACATCTCTGACCCGGTATCATCTATCTCCATCATCGTGAGTTTACTGAACCGTTTTGGTAAATTTTCAGGATATAAGTTGAACTTCTTAAAGAGTGAATGTTTCCCAATCAATAACTCTGCACTCCAAATTACAGAAACTGATTTGCCCTTCCCTCTCTCTAGAACAGGTTTCAAATACTTGGGAATCAACGTGACACGTTCTTTTCCTGATCTGTTTGAAAAAAATTTCACCCCTCTGCTCAATAATCTTAAACGCGATCTCCAGAAGTGGAGTGTCTTAAATTTATCGCTAGCTGGCAAAGTTGCATGTATTAAAATGAATATCTTGCCTAGATTTATGTATTTATTTCAAAGTATTCCGATCTTTCTCCCCAAATCATTTTTTAAACTTATTGATAAACAGCTGTCCTCGTTCATCTGGAATAACAAACACCCCAGAATTAGTGGGCGTTTCCTTCAGAGACAAAAGGAAGACGGGGGTTTGGCTCTACCTAACCTATTGTATTATTACTGGGCAGCAAACCTACAAAAAGTAGTCTGTTTGTTACAACAACCGGATGTTGGCTGGTGCCAATTAGAACTGAATACATGTAAGCCATCATCATTCCCTGCATTAGTTGCCTCAAAGCTTCCTCTCTCTCCTAAACAATATTCTACATGCCCAGTTGTAATCTCTACACTAAAAATATGGTCACAATTTAGACAACACTTCAATATGACAAACTTCTCTATCTATAGTCCCATATGTGATAACCATGTTTTCTTGCCATCCAAATTAGATCCTGTCTTTGCTCAATGGCAGAGAGCAGGCTTAAGTAACTTTAGTGACCTTTACATAGATGGTATTTTCGCTACCTTTGATGCTATCGCCTCTAAATTTAGTCTACATCGTTCCTCCCTATTCCGTTATCTCCAGATTAGAGACTTTGTTCGCAACATCAGTCCTTGCTTTCCTAATTTACCCCCAAAGGGAGGAATGGACATCATCTTGCAAACTCCTACACAATGTAAAGGCCTCATTTCCAAAATCTATAATAGCATCTCATCACTCAATGTAGTGAAACTTAACAAGATTAGAGCAGAATGGTCAGAAGAGCTTGGTATACACGTCTCGGATGAGACCTGGAAGCACGCATTACGTAGAGTAAATGGGTCAACATCATGCGCTCGACTCGGACTAATTCAGTTCAAGGTCCTCCACAGGATTCATTACAGCAGAGCCAGACTCTCAAAGATTTACCCTACAGTCAGTGAAAACTGTGTTCGTTGCCATACAGTCAAGGCGAATCTAACTCACATGTTCTGGTCCTGTGATAAGCTGCACAACTTCTGGTCTATAATTTTTCAGACCTTATCTGAAGCTTTTGATACAAGTATCCAACCCAGTGCTGAACTGGCAATATTTGGAGTCCCAGGGGAGGATATACCATTAACCCACGATTTTAAAAATGTACTGGCTTTTTCTACTCTCCTAGCCCGAAGAAGAATACTATTAGTGTGGAAATCAGCACATCCACCCAAAGCTTCTCTCTGGTTGCAAGATCTGACTCTTTTCCTTAAACTAGAGAAGATCAAATTTAGTGTTAGAGGTTCAACCCAAAAATTCTATAAAACTTGGGCCCCTCTATTATCTTACTTTGAGAGACTGGATGCCCTCCCTCGATCCTGAGGGTCACACGAGAGCTGGTTCTGCTGTGTATGTGCCTGTGCCCCGGCCCGGCAGCCTCATTGGATCTGGATGGTTTCTGGTCACTGACAGTGCTTATCAACCTGTGCAGTTTTTTGTTTTGTTTTTGTTTTTCGTCCATGTCCTGACTTGGTTTCTATACCCACGGTTGTATGGACACCTTTCTGTACGTTGTCCACGTTTTTGAATTAACGGTATGTTATTATTTTATTTTTTATTAGTTGTTTGTCTATAATTTATTTATATTATTATTATTACTGTTTGTAGCAGCAGGATAGGGATAGATAAGGAAGGGTAGGGGGAACAGGAAGAAAAAGAAAATATGTCATGCCTGTTTTGTTTCTGTTTTCACGGACTGTTGTTAATGGATGCTTAAATAAAATTAATTTTTTTTTAAAGAAGACGGGCTGTGAGTGTGTTTTTTAGATTAACGTAAAACTAATATGCATGAATTAACAAATTAACACTGGGTTAAAAGTAACAACAACCATCAAAGAAGAACAATGCATGCAGCAAATAACCCACTGGAGACTAGCAAGGCCAAACTCAACCGTTTACATTTTCTTAAAGTGTAACCAATTCCATCCTATTTTTATTTAATATTTAATTACCATCTTAGCTAGATCCCCATTAACAACAGGAATGTGGGGTTACTGAACCGGCAATCTTAAAACTGTCATCTGCACAATACTAGCTTCACCCTACGGTGAGGTTTTTCAGCTTTCTTCATGGACCTGACACAGAGCCCCGACAACAACTTCACCTGTGTCCTGATTTTTGCATGAAACTGAGAAGAGCAGCATGTTTGTAGAAGGATCACAAAATATGAGCTGTTTTATTTAAGTGTGGAAAAGCTGTTTTTATAACGTGAGTACACAAAAAAAAGATTGCGTTAGCAATAGGCTAACGTTAGCCGCTAACAGGTAGCAACAACACAACGCGATCAAACTAACGTTACTTACCCTCGTAGTTGTGCAGAAAACTTGAGATATACAATTTAAATCCCTTGTTCCGTTTGCTTGTCGGAGCAGGGGACCAGACATCAACGATACGATGAACATAGCTGATACTTGTCTTGAGCAGCTCTTGTAAACATTCAGACAGCACCATTTTCACTGAGACCGAAGCTAGACAGGAAGCTGGAAATCCCCTTTCCGGTCAATGCGGAAGTGATTCACAACGCAAGTGCACAGAGCCTATTCTCCAGCTCCCCGGGCGCTTTCTGGCTGCTCACTGCACCACCTGGTGGTGGTTGGGTTAAATGCAGAGACGAATTTCGTCTGTGTATGGGAAACATACACAGATGACAGAAAAAGACATTATTATTATTATTATTATTATAAGATCCTGACTTTCCCTCTGCCTGCTCTGCCAACTGATCTGCATCTTTTTGCAGAGAATCGCACACCTCTTGTAGAACTTTTTTCTTATCTAGCTCCAGTCATATGGGACTTCAAGGCGTTTATGCCCATCGAGACTACGCTCATCTTTTTTTTAAACAAAATGTACAATAAGCCTCGCGGTTATTCTAGGCGACAGGCCTCAGCCATTCTTGAAAATCAGGCATCTCCAACCAGGAGTCTGAAAACTTGCATTTACCCATTGTTCTCACGGTCTCGCTGCAACTTACTCAAACACACAGACTCAACTTGGAGATAAAGCAGACGCGCATGCGCACAAGATAGGCCTAGCCGTAAAGCATACCTGCAAACTCAGAAGGGATGAAAAAGGTGACAAACGTTGCGCCTGATCAAACGTTGATCATGCATCAGGATATTTTAGAGACACCTCATTCAACTAGTTCATATAGACATCATCCTGTTTTTAAACTCACTCCTGTGGCTAAGATAATGAAATTAAAGTGACAATTTATCAGTGACTTTAGGGGTGCAATTGACTTTTACTTTGTTAATTTTTTATTTAGTTTTATTTGTAACACAACATGCCATTTTACTAAACAATGGTGACTCTCAACTGCACATATAAAAATAAGAATATTAACTTTACCCAACGAACAGGTGACATTTTAAACAGGTGACATTTTAATAACCACCAACAGTGAATTTAGGAGGGGCTTTTTAGTTTTCTGATTTAGTGATAGAACATCAGCCATCACTGATTTTAACAATTTTACTTTCCAGACAATGTGTGTTACCTGGGCTCGTTCTCCTCTACAGCATAAGGAAAATTTAGCTCTTTAACGACTTTTGACTTTAGGAAAAAATACATTTATTAACATATCCCAATATAATACAATATGTGTACAGCCACACATCCAGGCTGTCATATTGTTAAGTTTGCAGATGATACAGCTGTGGTGGGATGCATCACAAACAATGATGAGTCCAGCTACAGACAGGAGGTGGAACACCTGGAGAGCTGGTGCAAAGAGAATAACCTTCACATGAATGTGAAGAAGACAAAGGAGATGATTGTGGACTTCAGAAGGAACATACACACCCACACCCCACTGAACATAAGTGGATCTGCAGTGGAAGTGGTCTCCAGCTACAAATACTTGGGTGTACACTTGAATGATAACCTCAGCTGGAGCAACAACACCACCAGCCTGATCAAGAAAGGTCCTCAGAAGCCGTGTTTCCATCAAGGTTTCTAGCTGCGCATTTTGAAGTATCGCAGCAGAAAAGCTTAATGGAAACGGCAAAATGCGAGGTTACTTCCTGAAATGCGCCAAAAAGTTTATACGCTCGCTTGAGGTGGTTTTTGGGATGTTCGGAAATGAGCAGATGCGCACAACGACAGATGGAAACACATTTGCCGACTCGTGCTGCCGAAGCGAACATTCACGTCACGTGACTGATCAGCTGTTTCCGCTCCGGACAACATGTAACATCGCTAAAACTAGTTGGCATGACAGAATAAATACAACTTGCCCGATAGCAACACGTACCTGAAATATTCTCTCCATTTTGACGAGATGTGTGGCCGGGTTCTGTTTTCAACCGCTACTTCCTGTTTACTGTAGACATGCGCAGTGCTGACGTCTGACGTAATGACGCTGACGTCTGACGTAATGACGCTGTGCGTGGCTTGGTAGATGCGCTTCAAGCCAGCAGATGGAAACACTTCTGCTTCGCATTAATTTGTATTTACATATTTGCGAGATTTAAAAAATTAGCTCAAAAAACGAAATGAAAATGGATGGAAACACAGCTAGAGACTCTACTTCCTCAGACGGCTGAGACGAGCTGGTCTGAGCAGCCCAGTCCTCACCTCCTTCTACAGGTGTGCAGCGGAGAGCATCCTGTGCTCCAGCATCAATGTGTGGCATGGAGACTGCACAGTTGCAGAGAGGAAAGCTCTACAGAGAGTGGTGAAGGCTGCACAGAAGTCTGTTGGAGTCAGTCTCCCCACCATCACAGACATTTACACCTCCAGATGCAGGAAGAGAGCCACCTGCATCATAAAAGACCCCACTCACCCAGCACACACACTCTTTGACCCACTCCCTTCAGGACGGAGGTTGAGGAGCATCAAGTGTAGAACAACTAGACTGAGGAACAGCTTCTACCCTGAGGCTGTTAGACTCATGAATAAATAAATAATAAGAATAATCACTGTGAAATATCACATCATGTTGCTGCTGATCTGGTTCATGTTGCTATGTTCATTGTGCACATCTGCTCACACAGCTGCTGTTTGAAGTGATGTTTTTATGATATTAGTGCTTAGTGTATTTTTAGTTGATGTTTTTCTTAGTTCATATCTTAGATGTTATTACTGTTCTTCTTTTACATTTTGTTGTTGGATGTAACTGGGACCCTGTGTACATAATCTCGTTTCATCACATGAACCACATGTGGTGCAAATGACAATAAAGAATCTCTGACTCTGACTTTGTTATTTCTAAAATCATTTTTTCTCTCAAATAATGGAAAAAACAGACATTAACTAACAAAAATAGCAGCTAGAAAAAAAAATTCTCCAGTCATTTTTAATTTTGAACGAGATTTAGCCTACCAGAAAGCCTACACTTATCTTTGCAGGAAGTTTTCTTGTCCTGCTAACAGCTGCTTCCATCCTTTAATATTAGTAATAAAAATTATAAATATATATGATGTGTTGGTGGCTGACTGATAATTTGTATTATTATTAAAATTTGTATTTGGCAGGTTACATGACCAAATCTAGATTCTGTCAGCGATAAAAAAAAAAAAGCTGTAGGTTCTAACACCCCACACAAGACCAGGTTTATTTTGTTAGTGGAGGGTTTATATTTATTTATCACCAGGAGTATTAAAATGAGTTATAACCGTGACAAGATAGTGTGGACTCGTTTCACAGAGAGATGCGCCTTGAACACGGTCGGATCCGCCTCTCGGGTGCAGTGCGCGCTCCCGACACAGGGGGAACTGATTACAAGCTGACACCCCACACACGTCAAAAATTAAAGCAAATAGTATGAATGGTTAGTGCTGGTTTGACGTGGGTGGTGGGGTGTCAGCTTCACGCAGCTCAGATTCTCACGGGGGAACAGAAATTCGCACAGCACCGGGAGTTCATTTCCGGTTCCGCCATAAGCTCCCGTGTTCAATTAACAAAATAAAAGCTCGTCTTTGGTTTAACCAAAAACCAAAACGTTCTCCTTTTTTTATTTTTGGCAATTCCGTTTTTCTAATTTCGTTTTAAAAACGAAATAACGAAAAAACCGTTTAAAAACCGTTTTTGTAATTTCGTTTTAAAACGAAAAAACCAAATAACCAAAGCTTGTTCGGTTATTTGGTTTTTATTTTGAAACGGAATAACGAAAGAACGAACCATACACGGATTCCGTAGCGGCAACCTGTTGTATTTCAGTTCCATGCAACTAATTGTAAAGTGATAAGATTACTGTCATTTTCTTCCTAAACTTTGGTAGTAAATGTAGTTTTATAACAATTACTGGATACAGTACATCAATTTGCTTCTTGCCTCAATAAAAGCACTGACCTATTTGTTATTTAAATCTAACCCAAGAGAAAAAGTTTAATTGTTCCCACACACAGCATATCTCTAATGGCAAACAAAAAACTGTAAACTTGAAAACAGAACAGTTTAGTTAAAATAATTCAACACTGAACACATGCATAATTCAAAAAGAGAGGGAGAAAAATAATAACTACTGTATTTTTCATCCTGTAAGTTGCAGTTTTTTGCATAATTTACATGCCTTGCAACTTATAGGACGAAGTGACATATTTATAGATTTTTTCCCCCATATTTATAAACCATTTGACTGAAATATGACCGTTTCCATTCATTCTGACTGAAAAAAAAAACCTGCAGTTCCTGATGGCCCCATAGGGTATGGCATGCTGTTGGCTGTTGTATCATGTAATAGGAAAACGTGCCTTTAATGACAAATTAAAAAAAGTTCAAGACAAAAACAACTGGACTTTATTTATTATACTATTTATTATACTATTATACTATACTTTGTTTTTTTTATTGCACTTTTTAGAATTCACCATGTCCTTGTTAACAAGTGATTTTCCAGCTGTAACTGCACATTTTCATGTTTGTGTTCATTCTTACACAGATCACATGTTGCACGTTCTACATGAATGGATGTCCTGCAACACTGTGTTCCTGGACGTCTGTTCCTCCTGCCTCTGGTGTCCTGCATGTTGCCTCCATCCATCACCTTTGTGTCCTTCTACTTAAATGACTGCTGTCAAAACAGAAAAACTTCATGTGATGCACAGACCTGCTCACATCAGGACAATTGCACATCAGGACAACACACCTGAACTGACACATGCCTGAACTTACAGCTGGCCTAAAATGCTCCCAACATTCATTGTTGAGCAATGGCTCAGCAGTTCCATCAGATGCAGGTTTGATCAAGAGAAAAACATCTGTCTACCTACACTTCGGTCAAAGTAAGACATTTTTGATTCATTTTTCTGCTGCTTCTCGCTTTTTCTGAGTTCATGGACTTCTTTCTCATGCACATGGACACTCATCAACGCAACGTGTTCATGTGTGATTGCTGACATCATTTTGCTGATGTGACTCTCTGATTTGCTGCTGTTTTGCTGTGAAAAGCTGCACTTTGAGAAGTGTTCATGTGTGATTGTTGACATCATTTTGCTGATGGGAATCCCTGATTTGCTGCAGTTCTGATGTGAAAAGCTGCACTTTGACAAGTGTTCATGTGTGATTGTTGACATCATTTTGCTGATGGGAATCCCTGATTTGCTGCAGTTCTGATGTGAAAAGCTGCACTTTGACAAGTGTTCATGTGTGATTGTTGACATCATTTTGCTGATGGGAATCCCTGATTTGCTGCAGTTCTGATGTGAAAAGCTGCACTTTGAGAAGTGCTCATGTGTGATTGTTTTGACATCATTTTGCTGATGTTAGTCCCTGATTTGCTGCTGTTGTGCTGTGAAAAGCTGCACTTTCAGAAGTGTTCATGTGTGATTGTTGACATCATTTTGCTGATGTTAGTCCCTGATTTGCTGCTGTTGTGCTGTGAAAAGCTGCACTTTGAGAAGTGTTCATGTGTGATTGTTGACATCATTTTGCTGATGAGATTTCCTGCTGATTTGCTGCAGTTCTGATGTGAAGTTACTGATGTACAGTTACTGTGTGTGTTTATGGATGCATGTGTGGTGTAATGGTTTAGATAAGTGTTTGTAAATAAAGTTCTGTGCATGTATATAGCCCAGTATGTCAGTGTCATGCTGTTAAATGTGGGCGCGGCGGTCCGTTAGCGGTATTTCCGCGACCTACGAACAGAATAGCGACCTACGAACGAGACGCTATTTTCACCCCCCACCTACGGCAGAATCGAGCTGCGAACGGTTCTTAGGTCCCAAACTCGTTCGTAGGTCGGGGGTTCCCTGTATATATATATATATATATATATATATATATATATATATATATATATATATATATATATATATATATATATATATATATTATATATATTATATATTATATATATATATATTTAATATGGGGCCAAGATGGTGTAGAGGCAGGGCAGCCGACTTGGGACCCGAAAGACCCAGGTTCGAACCCCGGCCACTGCACACCTTGGGGTGTCTATGAGTGCACACCTATTTCTCCAGCTCCCCGGGCGCTTTCTATGGCTGCCCACTGCACCACCTGGTGGTGGTTGGGTTAAATGCAGAGACAAATTTCGTCTTGTATGGGAAACATACACAGATGACAAAAATGTGACATTTATTATTTTTATTAAAATGTACCAAAACAGGTATTTTAGATATTTCTTATAAACTACACCGAGCTGAAAGTAACTCTTTCACAGAGAGAACTTTGTGTGTTTAGGGGAAAATAACAAAAAGTTATATCTTTCATGTAATCTGGGACATAAAATGTTAATCTTTTAGTGTTAATGTTGTTTAATTCTAAGAACAAAAGCACCAAGAATGCACTTCTCAATAAGACACTCAAACAGGCTGCACGCTCCAGCAGGTGTACTCTCTCTCTCTCTCTCTCTCTCTCTGTCTCTCTCTCTCTCTCTCTCTCTCTCTCTCTCTCAGTCGTGTTATCAGCACTGTTAAGAAAAAAACTTACGCCACGTATTTGTGTATGTTACCGGTATGTATTTAATTAAAAGTTTAAAAAAATATTTCTGTGAAAATCTCTCATGTTACAACATGGACACCTTCAGCTTATAGACAAGTGTGGCTTATATAAGTACAAAATTATTTATTTATTTTTAATTAATGGGTGCGGCTTATATTTGGGTGCGCTCAGTATTCCAGAAATTATGGTATTCAAGCCCAGCTCTCCTGCCAGTCAGGGCAGCTGTTGTTTAGAGCAGCTCACCATTTTGTATGGGATTCTGTGGACTTGACTTGAAATGTTTGGCTATGGCTGAGTTCATTCCTGCTGTTGGAGTTGTTAGTGTTTGCAAGCTTCTAGGTTTCTAACTAGGTTTTAATGTTACATCCCCTTTTCCTGGCCGGGTTGTAAAATTAATGGGGGCTTGTCCGGGATCTGAACCCGGTACCTCTTGCATTAATGTTATGACCAGACTCAGCCAGGAGAAGGGGAGGTAACATTAAAACTCAGATAGAAAAAGGTTTTGAATAAAAGTAATACATTTTTTAAAGTAGGATTATATGGAACAGCTATAAACAGTCAGTATTTTGCCTGTTGTAGATAGGTTTTTAAATGACCTCATTTTAGAAGTTTGATTATGAATAGACTGAAAAGCTAAAACCTACACCACTTTCTGTTTCGCTACAAATGGTTATTCAGGCACAAATATAGTAATTTTCTTGCAAGAAGTTACCCAATCTGCACAAGAAGTGCTACAGCTAGTTGCTATTATTTCCATCTGCAAATACCAGTAAACCAAGCATGTAATGCAAAGTTGACAATAAACTAATGTAAAGGTGTTTTAAAATACTGTTAGTGCAAACTGTTATTTTTGTTTTTTATTTAAATTTTGTTGTTCCTGGCCACACAGAGACCAGCAATTTAGATTGTTTAACATCTACAACAAGGCAGGTATTATTATCTCTATAATATGAATGTATTGCCCCACCTAAAAACGTTTTGAACTATTATTTTTTCAGGACTTTCTTTATTTCTAATACATTTTGAATAAGTTGAACATTAACTGCTTCAGTCATGTTACCCCAATTCCAAAAAAAGTTAGTTCATTATGATAAATGTAAATAAAAACAAAGTAATGACACCAAATTTCATAAACCCATATTTTATTCCCAGTGTAAAACAGTAAATAGATCAAGTGTTGAAACTAAGAAATTGCACAGTTTTTAGTTAAAAAATAATAATTTTTAAAAAGTCAAATTTGACTGCAGAAACACATCTCTAAAAAGTTAGGACAGAGCCAACAAAAGGTTGTAATAATAAGTGGTACAAATAAGTACCAGCTGGAAGAGATATGTGCAACTAATTACTTTATTAGGCAGCAGATGAATAAGAGGACTAAATTTAAAAAGAGCATTTGAGAAAGTCTGAATCTCCTATAAGTAAATATAGGCAGAGGTCTGCCAACAGTTGTCTAAATTTTGTGGAACTATTTTAGAATAATGTCCTTCAAAGAGAAACTGAGAAGACTAAATATCCCAACTACAGTTCATGAGATCATCAAAAAAATTGAATTTTTATGATAAATCTTTATGCATAAGGGTCAGAGCTGAAAGTCAGAACTGGGTGTTGGTGATATGTGCCCTCAGGCAACACTGCATTCAAAACTCAGATTCTGATTCTGTTCTGGACATCACTGCAAGGACTTAGGAAGTCTTCCACAAATCATTTTCTGAAAACACAGTTCACCTGACCATCTACTGCTGAGAAAAGCTCTATCATTTAAATAAGAAGCTGTATGTGAACACCAGCAGAAACCCCACCATCTTCTCTGGGACAAAGCTTATTTAAAATGGACTGAGGCAAAGTGGAAAACTGTTCCATGGTCAGGCAAATTAAAATATGACCTTTATTTTGGAAAGCATAAATGCCATGTCCTCAGTACTAAATAGGAGAGGGACCATTCAGCCTTTTCTCAGCACACAGTTCAAAAACCTGCCTCTCTGATGTTATGGTGGTGCATTAGTTGGCATTCATAAACAGTTCACACATCTGGAAAAGCAGCATCAATAAAGAAAAGCATGTACAGATTTTGGATCAGTAAATGCTCCTGTCTAAATATTGTCTTTTTTTAGGAATACTGTAGTATTGTTAGCAAGACAATGCTAAACCACATACTCTGTCCATTACAACAGCATGCTCTTGTAGTGGGTGCTGAACTGGCTTGCCTGCAGTTCAGACTTCACCAAGTAAAAGAAATTAGTATATCATGAAATGAAAGAAGCATGACTGTTGAACAGCTAGAATTCTATATCAGACAAGAATGGGACATTTCCTTTCAAAAAGAAAAAGGGATGCTTTACAGTAGTAAATGGGACCTGTCCCAACTGTTTTTTAGATGTGTTACTGCCATTAAATTGAAAAATTCCCAGCTTTTTTTGTCTTTAATATGGCACAACTTCTTCCTACCTATATATTGTTTGCAGTTTTTTTGTTTTTGTTTTTGTTTGTTTTTTTCCCTTGTCCTGTTCGGCATTGTGGCACTCAGGAGTATGGTCTGAGTGTCGAGGTGATACCCAACAGATTTACTTTCACAAGCAGATCATTATGGCTGGCCTTAATGCTCCTCTTGATATATAAATAAAACTTTATTACAATTTGCTTTGGGTTTGTTTAAAATGTAATGGACACGGGATGAAAAGACAAAGAAGAAAACAAAGCTAGAAAAGTGAGAGAAGAGGTAAAAGAGAAAGAAGGAGATGGGAGTAGAGAGAGAGAGAGAGAGATAACACAAATCCACATAATTGAAGTCTGCCTTTAGACCTGCAGAAAGAAAAGAGACAACCAAGAAACCACAACAACAAAACAACATACTGTATACTGTATAATGATACTTATAACATCATTAGAAAGTATTATGGTACATGGTAATACAAGATGTAATTCGTGGCCACCACAACCCAACTGAGTGTGTATCTGATAAACGCCTGAATCTAAACACCTGTGTGAGCATGCTTGTCACTATAAGATTTATCCATAAGAATGTTCAATAGTGGATGTGGGGACCCACAGACCCGTCCCACAGGACATGATGGTAACAGAGGGAGGACCGGTGCCACAGACACACAGCTGCCCCCAAGCCCGGAGCGAAGCAGAGGGAAGCCCCAGGCGATCCCGAGCAACCACAATGCAGAAAAATCCCAGGAGGCTGCAGCGACGAGCCCACAGGTCCTGAAGGCAATCCACATCCCCAAGAGTAGATCCGTCCATGGACACTGAGCCCAGAGTCCCAAGGTCATACCACCCCTCCAACAGAGGTCCGACAGAGCCAGGGCACCCAGGCCCCAGCAGTCAGCCACCAGTGCGGGCCAGCACACACCCGATCACCCAGCC
>JBBPBX010037340.1:0-30976 GCA_038048925.1 Garcialebias charrua | reverse complement strand
CCCTCTAGGACCCTCTGCGCCACCACTCCCCTCCATTGGTCTCCTTCTTATCAGCATCTTAGCAGCCTTCATTAAAATCTAATGACTGTAGTCATCCAGCCTCCAACTGTCCTCATGAAACTAGGCTGAATTATTAATGAGCATCTCTTTCCTTCCATAATATCAAGAATATCAACCATGACATTCTTTTATCTCATATTAATAATACCCTTTCCACTTTCAACTCCTCCAACCCAGATGATCTTGTCACATTATACAACACCAGCCTATCCAACATCCTTAACTCTGTTGCTCCTTTGAAAACCCAGACTGTTTCCTTCTCCAACTCTGCACCCTGGTTCACTCCAGAACTCCTGTCCCTGAAAGCCAAAGGTCGGCGGCTAGAGCGTCTCTATAAAAAATCCGGTCTCACAATTCACAAGGAACTTTATGCAAACCACCTCATCCATTACAAGAACAGTATTTCTCAAGCCAAATCCAGCTACTTCTCTGACATCATCAGTTCTAATGTTGGTAATTCAAAGACATTGTTCTCTCTCCTTCACCGTTCTGTCTCATCTCCTAACTCTCTACCCTCTCACATGGTTTCCACAGAATTTTGCAACTCCTTGATGTCATATTTCAATGAAAAGATAATTTCAATTCATAAACATCTTGGACCAAATACTACCCCCAGCATCCTTGTTGAACTCCCCCCTCCCTCACAAGCCGCAGCCACAACCCACCCCAAACCTGAGTCCAGCCCCGCTACTAGAGTTCGATGTTTCGTTGTTGTTAAAATGCAATACCGCTAATAACTAATTATCTATCAATGAAAAAACTTATTTACGGGCTCTTAAATCAACCGGACGACTGCTCACACTGGCTGCTAACTGCTATCCACAATATTCCTATGCCCCATGATGCTTTGCGCGAAATGTGCGCACGACTTCCGGTTGACCGGAAACACCGTTTGTTTACATGCGAGTAATACAGTTGAAGACAGTCCAAACTTTGTTGTTTTAGTTCATTAAAAATGTGGGAACACCACTCGTTTTGTTAAAAGAGGAGGGACAAATAAAAAGAAATAACAGATGTGACCTGATCGCGCTGACATAATTTAAAAATACATAAATAGCGAACGCGTTTGCTCCGGCCTCTCGGCTAAGGTTTGTTAGCTGCTATCCCGGCTAAAAATACCGGTCGCATCTGAGATCTATCGTTTTAAGACAGTAAATCTTCCAAAACTCTCATTAATATCCCTCCCCGAATAAAAAGAAATAACAGATGTGACCTGATCGCGCTGACATAATTTAAAAATACATAAATAGCGAACGCGTTTGCTCCGGCCTCTCGGCTAAGGTTTGTTAGCTGCTATCCCGGCTAAAAATACCGGTCGCATCTGAGATCTATCGTTTTAAGACAGTAAATCTTCCAAAACTCTCATTAATATCCCTCCCCGAATAAAAAGAAATAACAGATGTGACCTGATCGCGCTGACATAATTTAAAAATACATAAATAGCGAACGCGTTTGCTCCGGCCTCTCGGCTAAGGTTTGTTAGCTGCTATCCCGGCTAAAAATACCGGTCGCATCTGAGATCTATCGTTTTAAGACAGTAAATCTTCCAAAACTCTCATTAATATCCCTCCCCGAATAAAAAGAAATAACAGATGTGACCTGATCGCGCTGACATAATTTAAAAATACATAAATAGCGAACGCGTTTGCTCCGGCCTCTCGGCTAAGGTTTATTAGCAGCTATCTCGGCTAAAAGTACCGGTCGCGCCTGACATATATCATTTTAAGACAGTAAATCATCCAAAACTCTCATTAATAAACCCTCCCTGAATAAAAAGAAATTACAGATGTTACCTGATCGCGCAGACACAGCCATAGAGAAGGATGCAGGAACACTCTTTCTTTGTTTTGGGTCCGTGTTGAAAACACTGTTGTTTTAGCCAAAGATTTAGCTTGGTCCGGTTGTTGGTGCAGCCGCGAACAGCACAGCAGGTACCTGAACCCCGGTAGGACATTTCAGTAAACGTTCCGTTTAAACAAAAGCTGTGTTTGCTCCGATAAAATGAATGAAAATAACTTTCAAAAACACCCGCGATCCATACTCCACCTATGGAATACAGGCACTTCCGGGGTCAAACGGAAGTAAGTCCCATAATCGCAAATACAGTGCCACCTTCAGGAATATTGTGGATACATGCTTTCTCTAGCGGGGACCGCTTTTTTCACGGACCACATCCGGCGCGGACCGGATATGGTCCGTGAAAAAAGTGGTCCCCGCTAGAGAAAGCATGTATAGCAGTTAGTAGCCAGTGTGTTACTCTGCAGCCTTATTGCTTGTTTTTGAAGAGTCAAACGAAGAGTTTTTAACATGGAGGGTGAACTTATGGATGTTTCTCAGCGGCCTACGCGACGCGTCAGCGCCTCACTTGCCCTGCCCAAAATGGCGTCTGCCTCTGGGTCTGACTCATGCTGCGTTCCAGTTGTCCTCGGAGGTCGTAATTACGAGCTTCCGAGCAGTAAAAATCAACTGGAACGCCCCCTCAGGTCGTAATTACAACTCGTGGACTCGGTCTCGCTGCACCATACCCGAGTTCGCCGAGATCATCGTTTCAAAATGGCTGCTCCTCGCATCAACAGTGAGTGAAAGAGTTACTTTTTACTCTTTTTCGCTGTTCTTTGTGGTTTACTCAGCCGTAACTTCACATTAACGCATTCAGGCACTGTAGTTCTTTACAGTAATGATAATGATATGTTTAAACAGCCTCTGTGCGTCGACAACGGCACGCTAAACGGCTGTGAGGCGGCATTGTTGTTGTTTAGCACAGTACTCGTTTTAGCTGTTCAGCGTTCATTGTTTATCATTAACTCAGTAACACATTTCGTACTTTACAGTGATTATTGTACGATATGTCGCCTAATAATTAGAGGATGTTTCTAAGCTGTTTGTGTTTTCTAAAGAACGTGATTGTCGTGTTGATGTAACTGCGTAGGAGGCCTGCAACATGTTCTTTGTTCACCTTTACATGTGTTTTTAGCTAGTAAACTAATGTTTTGCACCATAAACTGTTTTTAAAAGGTCTATCAAGATTTATCTTGGCTTGTCAGGGTGGGAATCCAGTTTAACAGAATCAATTATTTAGTTTAAAAAAAAATGCAAACTTGAAACCCAAACCATCCTGTCAATCCACAGCTGTGTGTGTCTGTGTGTGTGTGTGTGTCTGTGTTGGGTGTGTGTGTGTGAGAGAGAGAGTGAAAATCGACCTTATTTATAATTATTATTGTGGGTTAGTTTTGTGAGTTACTGTCATCTGGGATTTGTTGTTAACCATGTGTATATTTCTTTGCAGTTTATGTCAACATGGAGATGAACATGTTCCTGGACCCGAGCAGACAAACCTGTTTCCCTGGTCCCTTGTTCCAGAGGAATGGTGACTCCTTGACATATTTTATTGATGAAAATTGAACTATACAAGTCCAGTTACTGCAACTCAACGACTCTACAGCAGGTTACCTGTGCCTTGTTGTCATACGTTATTAAAAACAATTTGAAATAACAAATGCACAAATTCTTGTCTTACTTCACAATAAGTGTGGTTTTTCAGTAGAATAAAGGAAAGCAGGTAATGAAAAGAAACTACTTAGAATGAAAGTAAATTCAGTGTAAAAGAGGAACACCTCTGGTATTCAAAACACGACAATTTGTCATGATGCACTGCAGTTTTTCATCAATATTTTTGGAAACCGATGTACTTGCAGAGAAACTAGTGCTCTCATGTTCTCATCGGGCAGTTTTAAAATTACTACCGGTACATAGAAATGCTTTATTTAAGCACTGACTTTTAAGCAGGTGTTATTGTTGTGGGAAACTAAGTTTTGCAGCTGGTTTTTGAAGCTGTAAAATGTGTTTACCTATACCAGCTTATGTTTATGGCGTGGTTTATCCACACAGATATAAATGACAGCGAGAGAGTGGCATGTCAGATAAACACATTTAATCAAAACAGCACTATAACAACACTAGAACATTTTTTGACAAGTTATGACAAGCTAATACAAGTACAGCATCCACACATCACAGTAAAGAGTAATTTAGTCATTTTCATCCTGCCTTGGACAGCTGTATGGGTGATCCTGACACACTGGTGAAGCCCCAATGCAGAGGTTTTGCAGAAGGCAGACTGCCATGATGACAATCATCACCACATCAATTCGTTAGGCCAGGGGATGAAGGTGATGAAGGTGTGTCCCATTGTGCAAAATGGCCTTCAGTACTTCCATGATGATCCTGTGCGCTGAGGACTGCGAGACATCAAATTTGTCAGACATCTCCCTGAAGCTGTTCTGGTTGGCCATGTACCACAGGAACATCAGGACCTTCTTTTCTACAGGGACTGGTGCTGCACCTTGACAGTGCTCCTTCCTTATGCCTTTCTCCTGCAGCTGCATCATTACAGATGTGAACTGGGTCTTGTTGACTCTGAAATGACGCACAAACTTGTTGTCATCCATGTTCAGCATCACCTCCCATAGTCTTCATGATTATTCCATGTGTCCGTAGGTTTGTGTGTATCAGCAGCATCCTAAAATACAAAGAAATTAAATTGTTTTGTTACTATGGACCATATGAGTCTGAAATAAAGTTTTGATTGATTGAAGTTTAATAACAATTTTAACAATAAACCATAAAAACGTCTGCTAATGGTTTGAGGTAGTAAAAAGAAAAGAAAAACAATGTTCAGCACTTTCTGACTTTATTTATCTAATGATAACTTCTGTACTGCTGCTATAATCCTAAAAGAGATCGAATTAAAACTATAAAGTAGATGTAAGAGCCTCAAGACCATAATTAACAAAAATAAGCTTATTTATAAATAAATAAAAACTACTGGTTAAAACAACATACCTGGTTAACATTTCAAGAGCCTCAGAATTGCTTTTCAACTTCGCTGCTGGTCTGGAAACCTTTTTATAATCCAACAAAGCAAGAACAACAACAGCTTCGTAGCGGGCGTCCATCTTGTTTTCGTCATCGTGCCGACAAGCTAACTGGAACGCATTTAACTCGGTGATGACGTCATTCCAGGTTGATAATTTCGACCTCCGAGGCAACTGGAACGCAGCATCAGGGTCCCCTTTGGAGGGCGGAGTTAATGTAAACAGATTTTTGAAGGGCGTGGTCTTATCATAAACAGCTCGTTCAGAACGGAAGTCAGAAAAGGCACAACTAGAAAGGGGATATTTTATTATCTAAGAATTATTTTGTGCATTAAATTGAATGAACATGGTCTGGATAGCCCACAGACATACCATAAAAATTTATAAAACCAATATTTGGTCTCCTTTAAAGAGTCCAGAAACCTTTACCAAATCATTTACATATAACAAAAATAATTTAGGTCCCAATATCGATCCTTGAGGAACTCCAAATGTGATGGTGCTGAATTCTGATTTCACCTCATTCATCAGTACAAATTGTTTCCTATCATTCAAATAACTACGTACCCATTGTAATGCAACACCTCTAATACCATAACTATGTAACTTATGAAGGAGAATGGTGTGATCAACAGTGTCAAAGGCTTTTTTCAAATCAATAAATACACCCACACCACATTGTTTTTGATCAACAGCAGTAGTTATTGATTCAACCAATTCCATCAGAGCCATGGATGTGGAATTTCCTGCTCTAAACCCATATTGATTACTGGCTAGAATATTATGCTTTTCAACGAATAAATCCATTCTGATTGCAAACAATTTTTCCAAGATTTTTGAAAATTGTGGCAATAAAGAAATCGGTCTGTAATTATTGAACACCCTTTTATCACCATTTTTGAAAAGAGGGATTACTTTAGCAACCTTCATACGATCCGGAAATACTCCTGATGAAAAGGACAAGTTACATATATGTTTAAATGGCTCAATTACGACACTCATTATATTTTTTACAAACACCATGTCCATGAAGTCTTTGGATTTTTTTCCAGCAAAATTGTTTACTATATTCAGAATTTCTTCATTATCAGTACTCTTCAGGAACATACTGTTTGAACAACCTTCAATTAAGCTGGTCACATTATTATCAACTTTTGGTATTTTTTTTGACAGGCTGGGTCCAACATCGAAATATTTATTAAATCCATTAACAATTTCTTTTTTATCATAGATTTCCTTATCATTCACTACAAAACTTTGTGAATTACCTGTCTTTACTACCTGCTTATTCAAAACACTATTTACAACACGCCATGTTGCCCTCATGTCACCATTACATTTGTTCATTAAATTACTATAATATTCTTTCTTATGTTTCCTTATTATACCTACAAGTTTATTTTTATACCTTTTATATCTGACTTCAGCTTCTTGAGTCCTACATTTCAAGAAAACAGAGTACAAATGATTTTTCTTTTTACATGCGTTTCTCAAACCTTTTGTCATCCATTGTTGATCAATGTTTTTTTCGTTATAATTACGNATACACATTACACTACTTCATATATATATATATAAGCAATTTAGTTTTGATCATTTTCTTAAATGTATAGACTTGGCATTTTTAACTTCATTCTCCAAACCATTCCATAATCCAATTCCCTGGATCGAGGTAGAACGTCCCTTCAAACTAATTCTGAGTTTTGGTTTTACAAATATCTCTGTCCCCTTAAGATTATAGCAACTTTGTCTTTTAACAAAATGTATTTGGATATTTAAATGTAATGCATTATTCGGAGCCCTATACATAACTGATAAAATATTATAATCTACTGTACAATATCATGGAACTTCAATAACTTCAGTTGATGAAATAATGTGCTTGATGGATGACAGTAATGTTTTCTAGTGATAATTCTTACAGCTCTTTTCTGTAATACAAAAATAGGCTTTGTAATTGTTTTACACGCTTTATCAAACCAGTCCAAACATACTATACTTTGTATTTATTTTACTGGTTTCATAACTGCTTTACAACAAGGTGTTAAAATGTGTTTAAAACAAAAATATTGAAGCTAAACTTTTTTACAATCATCTATCAACTGATTTATTTTTTCAGAATGAAAAAAATACTTAAATATTTCTGACTGAGATAATGTATTTTTCTGTATCAAACTCTACTGACCATGTGTTGTTTTTTCAGTCCTTGAAAACGATTTGTCTAAGATGAACACATTAGGCTCATGCTCAGAGTGCCTTCATGTTTTCACCAGTAAAACTAGAAGCTGAAACTACACGAGCATGCAGCTGCTGGGCAGTGGACGTGGGTAAAAGTCAGTGTGACAAGCCTCTTGTCGTGAACGGCCTGTGCAGTTTTCACTTTGGCTGCTAAAGCAAAGGAGACTGTGTGAATTCTGTTTGGACTGATGACTGAGTACAAATCATTTGTTCATGTAGATTCTGATGAAACTCTGGAGGAAAATACAGAGTAGGAGGAAATGTCTAAAAATAGTGTGCGATGAATAGGAAAACTAGCCTATATATTTACTCAGCCGTTCCCCTGCCTTCTCACTGCGTACTTCAGTAAAGTGCATGTCATTGTGCTCTACAGTACACATCATCATAGCCTGCAGGAATCAAAAGAATGAAGATGTAATCCACTTTTAACTCATCACATCATGTACGAGTGGTTAGTCCTGTACGCCTGTCACTCATTAAAACAAAACAACATAATCTGCTCACTGTTGGCAATCTGAAAGTAATGTCAGGATTTTCTTTCTCCAGAGAACAATGTACTCAAGTCAAGGGATGAGCCATAATATGACAAAATAAATAAAATATAGGTTATATATTTTATTTATTTATTTTACGTATGACTGTAAAATCTGATCAGTTTGACATTGACTTGTAACATTTTTTTTTACATTATTCTTTCTGCAAACTAAGAAACTGCAACCAAACATTTTTTATGTAAAAACAGCCATTTAAAGAAAGACATTAAAACACTGAAAATCCATCCATCCCTCCCTCATTAAAAATCCTCTTGACAGCCGTTAGTTGGACGGTCAGGATTGGTTCAGTGGTTGATGCTGTACAGAAAATGATGCATTTCAAAGGGGATCTTTGTTGCAACAAGTCTGTTTTTGCTTCATGGATTATATGAGCTGCTCCAAGTGCTTCTGTTCTTGTCTAGTTGTGCTCAATCAAACCTTTATCTTTCTGGATCAAAATTAAACAAACGACCACATGAATACTCTGCTGAGCTCAGGCGGACATTTCACTTCAGAGAGTTTATTGGCTGTATAGTTTTGATTAGAGCCTGACTGATAAAGTGTAAGAAACAGACCGAGAAACTTTACCAATATTGGGAGGGGCAGGCTAATGCAGATAAATGATATATTGGCTGAAAATTTTGAGCTTTATCCACCCCAAGAATTTATGTCCAGCGAGTGGGGCGGAGCTTGTTTATTTAGAGCAGCTGTTAGCAACCATGAAGCTAAACTGATCAGATCCAGTCGTCCCACTCTAGGTTTACAAGTGGTGCACCACTGGTCATAAAAACATCTTCCCAACGTGCGTTCACTATTCACCATAACAACAAAGTTCATATATTCACCATGACATTATCAAGTGTGTTACAAAAATATAAATTCAACAAAGAAACGTCCTTCCTGTTCATTGTTTCAACAGTCAGTCACGTATGGTGAAGGTGTAATTAGTACTGAATGCAGCAGTTTTTTTCCTTTGCAGAGAAGTATAGATTTCAGACAAGCAATGCTGAGAACAACAAAGATAATGTTACCAACACTGATATATTTTACCTCTTCATTAGATGTATTGTTCTGGATAAAGGTTTACAAGGCAATAGCCAATGCTAGTTTATCTAAACCTTAGCTTGCTAACCTGAGAGGCATGTAGCTAATGACAAGCGAGCTGGAGGATTGAAGAGAATTTATTATTGATGATTTGTTTTACAGATCAGTTAAAATAAACTTACAATGCTCTGTTCAGTAAAATACAGTACACTACACAGTATGTGACTTGAATGTAGTCTTCATGCACCCTCTACTGGATACATTGTACAATTATACTTTTTGCCAGTAAGGACACGGCTCGTTCCCAGTGTTTATATCAGCACATAAAGAAACAATTATTGCAGATACTGATATGTCCCCGAATGTCAGTCAGTCAGAGATTTTTTATTGTCATTTGCACCACATGTGGTACATGTGATCAAACAAGATTATGTACACAGGGTCCCAGTTACATCTCTATGTTGGCCTAAAATATAGGCCTTACTGTTATATCGGTCGGGCTCTAGTTTTTGACTTTTTTTTTTTCCTGTATCCTTTGTCTTTTTTTCCCCTGTCTGACCTGCATCAGTGGATCTTTTCATCTCAAAGAAGTGATATAAACGAGTCTGATACCAAAACACTGTGCTTCCCCTAGTTTACTTGCCTTGGTAGGGCGCTCATACTGTATCATCCGTGATTTTTCGCGATGGGAGTGGGGGGTGGAGGCGGAGACACGTTTGTACCGACAGTTTTCAAGCGGCGGGGGTTAGTATGAGGCGTCCTGCTTGTATATTGGTAGGGGAACCACTGAAACACTTTGTCAGGGCATACCTGTGTTTTAGTTCATTTTCTCTAAAGACATCATGCCAAGGTGTTTTAAAGATGTGCTATCAGGACTTCTGGACTTGCAATGGGACCAGGCGCTCTAAAACATTTGTCCAAAATTGAGTGCAGTTTTAGTAGAGAACTTCTTTCAGCTTTTCCCTCTACAGGGGTTGCCACAGCAAGTCATACTCCTCCATCTCACTCTGTCCTCACTCCAACTACCTCCATGTCTTTCCTCTCTAACTGCATACATTTATCTCCTCTTTGACCTTTGTCTTTTTTCCTGGCAGCTGCATTTCTAACATCATTCTACCAATATACCAACTGTCCCTCCTCTGGACAAGTCCAAACCATCTGTCTGGCCTCTCTGACTTTATCTCCCAACTGTTCAACTTGTGCTGTACCTCTGATTATATAATTCCTAAACGTATCCATCCTTGTCACTACAAAGGAGAACCCCTACATTTTCTTTTCCACCACTTCCTGTTCTTTCTCCTGTCATTTAGTCCATGTTTCAGTCTCCAGACCATACAACAAAGCTGGTCTCACCACTGTCTTGTAAACTTTTCCTTTGACCTTTGCTGACACCCTTTTGTCACAAATCACTCCTGAAACTTTTCTCCATCCACTCCATCCTGCCTGGACTCTCTTTTTCACCTCTTTACCACATTCCCCATTTTCCTGGACAGTGGACCCCAAGTACTTGAAGTCCTGCACCTTTGTGACCTCTGCTCCTTGTAGCCTCACTGTTCCACTGGCCTCCCTCTCATTCACACACATGTACTCTGTCTTACTACGGCTGACTTTCATTCCTCTTCTTTCAAGTGCATACCTCCACCTCTCCAAGTTCTATTCCACCTGTTCCCTGTTCTCACCACAGATCACATCATCTGCAAACATCATAGTCCGTGGGGATTCCTGCCTGACCTCTTTCACACCTTCCAGGCCTCATCAACATATTATCTATTTAAAATTTTGATTCAAAATTTTGATGGAGGTGGGCACAAAATAATATTTAAAATGGTTCAGTTTAGTTTTTGGGACTTTACCTTCTACCGGAAGGCAAGAGCTCATATTCCACATACAGGATGTGGGACGGATCCAACAATGCCTTCCGTGTTTGCTTAAGTACAGACTGCTCATAGATGGACTGCAGGGAGAGCTTTTCAGTCCTACCCAACACCTTCATAGCAGTCTGTACTAGTGCTGGAACTTAGATTTAGACTGAATGGAGAGATTGCCAAACCATGCTGTCATCCCATACCTGATAACACTCTCCATCACTGCCTGGTAAAATAAAAACATGATGTTCTGACTGACACCAAACATGTTCAGTCTTTGAAGAAACAACAGCCTTTGCTGTAAACAGGAGCATGCATGGTCACTCCAGTTTAAGAGGTTATCCAGGAATACCCAGATACCTACAAGATGTGACCTGCTTTATCTCCTCCCTGGGGATGGACAGTGGGGTATGATCCTCCACCGCCCGAGGGTCATACATTTTCTGTGTGATTGACTTGGGCGTGGCAGAAGAGGCCCGTGTGTAACACAAACCCACACGTCTATGCAGAGGTGGAAAGAGTACTGGAAATTTGTACTCGAGTACAAATACTGTTACCCTGCTTAAATTTTACTCAATTACAAGTAAAAATACTGGTGTTGTAAAAGTACAAAGTACTCTACTGAAAAATACTCAGAGTATTCAAGGCAAGAAGGCCAAGACCATCTTGGCTCCAGTAAACTGGTTGGTCCACTTAAGGCGTTTACTGCTTGGTGGGGAAACAGTTTACTGGAACTCCTCTGACTGATGATGCCCTCCAGATGGAGGGTGAAACATTTCTATAATTAAACTGTCCAGATGACCTGACTGAGAATTATTGGATACTCAGACTATTGAATACATTTTAACCAATTGATGTTTTATTGTGTTGTCAATAGACAGTGATTTACTGTATATAATCGCTTTAGTACCAGGCAAACCGATGGCAGTGACAATATCTAAGATCTTTACTTAGCCAAACTAATAACACACATATGCAAACAATAAAAAAGAATATCATACAGGTAGCTGTAAAACCTTTTCAGATTAGAGGAAGTCTTGTAAGCTGCTATCACCGTAGAGATCAAACAAAGTTAGCATCTGGACCCGTCTCCTTTTCACCCTCTGTACATGAAACATTCCTCCAGGTACGGCCACGGGCACTCGTCCTCAGCCTTTACCTAGTCATTTTCTCTGTTGACAGTGTTGTCCTCTGTCTCCATTTTGATTTTTTCTCCAAATCTTGGGTCCATAAATGAGTCTACTCTACAGAGTTGTCCTTTGCTTACGTCATAGGTGGCGGTTTGTGATCTGAGAGTCTTATTGGCTAAAAGATGCAGATGAATGGTTGAATATTAATTCAAATTGTGGCCGTACTCGGTAGCGACTTCTGATTTTAAAGTAGATTACATGATCTTAATTGTACTTAAGTATGAGTAAAATTACACACTTGGAAAAAATTACTCCTAAAAGTACAAGTACATAAAATACCTACTTAATTACAGTAATGTATTTGTAATTCATTACTTCCAACCCTAGTCTATGCTAATGAATAATGTTTGCATGATCAGTCTTCTCTGAGGGATCTTCAGGTTCACATCTGACAAATGCTCACACGTTGTTGTTGTTGTTGTTGTTGCTTTTTTAAGTGCTGGTCATTTTCCTTCAGAGTGTGTGCACGTTGTCACAGTGTGTCAGTCAGCCTGTGGTCCTCCCTACAACACAAGGCCCGTTCTGCAGCCCTGTGTGCCTCCTACTCCTCCTCCTTCCTCCTCCTTCGTGGATGTGTGAAAGGAGGAGGAAGAAGGTGGAGATGGACATTAGGGTGAGGGGGCTCTGAGGAAAGGGGCACAAGTAGTTTTTATGGACTTATCTCCAGAATCTGTCATCCTCATCGCTCCACTGATTGTTTTGTGTCCCTCGTCCTGAAGAAGGAGCCTTTTTTCTGAACCATTCCTCTCCGTGCAGCCGTTCCATCCCATGGTGAACCTGAAGTGCTCGTCTGAGCTCCGGATGTTCCTCTGTGCCCTCTACGCCCCGGTGTGCACAGAGTATGGCCGGAAGACTCTGCCCTGCCGCCGCCTCTGCCTGCAGGCCAAGAGCGACTGCTACAAACTGATGGACATGTTTGGAGTCAGCTGGCCTGAGGAGATGGACTGCAGCAGGTTGGTATAAGAGCCATGATCCAGTTCCACCTTCTGGAGGTGGAACGCAGAAGATGACTCAGCTTGTGTTTGAATGTAGGGAACGGTGTGATCCTTGACATTAGTTTGGCTGTTCCGATCGTCAGCTTGTGTAGCCTGCTGTAAAAGTTTGAACAGCTGAAATGACCCTGAGCTTATCATCTCTCCTCCCCCCAGGTTTCCAGACTGCGATGAGCCCTACCCCCATCCTGTAGACCTCCTGTCCAGTTCAGACACAACAGAGTCACCCATCTCCGTCCAGAGGGACTACGGCTTCTGGTGTCCCCGGGAACTCAAAATTGACCCAGAGCTCGGCTACTCCTTCATGGGGGTCCGGGACTGCTCCCCCCCCTGTCCTAATATGTATTTCTCTCGTGAAGAGCTGGCGTTTGCTCGTTATTTTATCGGGGTGGTGTCCATTGTCTGTCTGTCTGCCACCCTCTTCACTTTCCTGACTTTTCTCATTGACGTGTCTCGATTCCGCTACCCTGAGCGTCCCATCATATTTTACGCCGTGTGCTACATGATGGTGTCTCTGGTCTTCTTCCTTGGCTTCCTGCTGGAGGACAAAGTTTCCTGTAACGCAGCGAGTCCTGGGAGGTTCAGGGCCTCGACGGTGACTCAGGGCTCCCATAATAAGGTGCGTTCCTCACCGTTTCACTCCTGCCTGTTCCAAAGCTTGCTGCATGTCATGACTTTGTGTTTCGCTCTCAGGTCTGCACTCTTCTCTTCATGGTGCTGTACTTCTTCACCATGGCTGGCAGCGTGTGGTGGGTCATCCTCACCATCACCTGGTTCCTGGCTGCTGTTCCAAAATGGGGCAGCGAGGCCATAGAGAAGAAGGCTCTCCTGTTCCACGCCTGTGCCTGGGGCGTTCCCGGGGTCCTGACCGTCGCTCTGCTCGCCATGAACAAGATTGAAGGAGACAGCATAAGTGGGGTGTGCTTCGTGGGGCTGTACAACCTGACAGCACTGCGCTGGTTCCTGCTGGCCCCCCTTGGACTGGATGTTGTGGTGAGAAAGGGTTCTTTCCCACATTTCTACACCTTCAAGTCATTTTGTAGATCTGCTGCTGTAAATGACATCTAGCTGTGTACAGATCTGCAGTTATTAAACTGATCTACTCAGTGTTAATGACTTCATCAAGTCCTCAAGATACACCAACTGATTCCAAACCCTCCCCCATCACTACTGTGCACACAAGAGAGAGCACTTTCTTGTGGCGGTGCCCTGTTAAAGATCAGTTATTATTGCATGCGAGTAGCCAGGGGGGGTTCGAACGAACCGCCCACTTTGCCTATGAAGTCCCGCCTACAACTCCCGCACAACACAAGTTCTGTGTTAAGAGAGGTGGAAAGAGAAGGTATGGAGAAACCGCTAATGTCGAACCGGTTAACACGCCTCGGTGGTTCACTGGAAGCGCATCGGGTTGCCACTCCAAACTTTATCTCGACTCGGGTTTGATCCTCACTTGGTTGAACTTATTTTAAGTTTGTCTTTTATTGGATGAAAAAAAAGGAGTTTGTGTTATGCCTGTGGTTAACACGAACTCCTTTTTTTTATCCAATAAAAGACAAACTTAAAATAAGTTCAACCAAGTAAGGATCAAACCCGAGTCGAGATAAAGTTTGGAGTGGCAACCCGATGCGCTTCCAGTGAACCACCGAGGCGTGTTACTCTTTCCAGGTCCACTTTTCCTTTAAACGAACCACCCCTCATAAAATCCTGGCTACGCCAATGTATTGAGTTATTAAACTCTTCTCACACATTGTGTGTGTTCATCATATGGACCTGACATCACACTGACAAGATGAAGGTAGTCCTCATGTTTCAGCTCTTCACAGAGTCTGGAGTGTCCCTGTTCGATTCGGTGACCATTCTTTCTGTAGAGCATTTGAGGTCTGGCTCTAGTTCATCCAGCGGTGCCTGATGGGGTGGAGTCTGGACTCAAGTTCTTCATCATCCAATCAGCTGTTTGTGAGCTGGAGCTGTCACGTTGGAACAGAAAAAGTTTTTTTAAGTGCCAAAAACTGGAACTAAGGAGAAGGACCAAACCCTGACTGACACACCTGAAGTAGACCAGTCCCAGGTGTGGTCCAACACTGTGTGTCATGTGTACAGGATCCAGGGGACTGGAAAGACCAACTGTGTCCTCAGGATTCAGCTTCATTTCAAGTAGACTGTACAAAGTTGTTGATGAACTTAGAGTCTTTTCACTTCTGTTGGATGTAGTCCAAAACATTTGAGCTGTTTTAGTTGATGTTCCCATCATAAAGTGGAACAGGATAACTGGTCCGACTCCAGTCCTGTTGGTCCAGAAGCTGGTCCGACTCCAGTCCTGTTGGTCCAGAAACTGGTCCGACTCCAGTCCTGTTGGTTCAGAAACTGGTCCGACTCCAGTCCTGTTGGTCCAGAAACTGGTCCGACTCCAGTCCTGTTGGTCCAGAAACTGGTCCGACTCCAGTCCTGTTGGTCCAGAAACTGGTCCGACTCCAGTCCTGTTGGTTCAGAAACTGGTCCGACTCCAGTCCTGTTGGTCCAGAAACTGGTCCGACTCCAGTCCTGTTGGTCCAGAAACTGGTCCGACTCCAGTCCTGTTGGTCCAGAAACTGGTCCGACTCCAGTCCTGTTGGTCCAGAAACTGGTCCGACTCCAGTCCTGTTGGTCCAGAAACTGGTCCGACTCCAGTCCTGTTGGTCCAGAAACTGGTCCGACTCCAGTCCTGTTGGTCCAGAAACTGGTCCGACTCCAGTCCTGTTGGTTCAGAAACTGGTCCGACTCCAGTCCTGTTGGTCCAGAAACTGGTCCGACTCCAGTCCTGTTGGTCCAGAAACTGGTCCGACTCCAGTCCTGTTGGTCCAGAAACTGGTCCGACTCCAGTCCTGTTGGTCCAGAAACTGGTCCGACTCCAGTCCTGTTGGTCCAGAAACTGGTCCGACTCCAGTCCTGTTGGTCCAGAAACTGGTCCGACTCCAGTCCTGTTGGTCCAGAAACTGGTCCGACTCCAGTCCTGTTGGTCCAGAAACTGGTCCGACTCCAGTCCTGTTGGTCCAGAAACTGGTCCGACTCCAGTCCTGTTGGTCCAGAAACTGGTCCGACTCCAGTCCTGTTGGTTCAGAAACTGGTCCGACTCCAGTCCTGTTGGTCCAGAAACTGGTCCGACTCCAGTCCTGTTGGTCCAGAAACTGGTCCGACTCCAGTCCTGTTGGTCCAGAAACTGGTCCGACTCCAGTCCTGTTGGTCCAGAAACTGGTCCGACTCCAGTCCTGTTGGTTCAGAAACTGGTCCGACTCCAGTCCTGTTGGTCCAGAAACTGGTCCGACTCCAGTCCTGTTGGTTCAGAAACTGGTCCGACTCCAGTCCTGTTGGTTCAGAAACTGGTCCGACTCCAGTCCTGTTGGTTCAGAAACTGGTCCGACTCCAGTCCTGTTGGTTCAGAAACTGGTCCGACTCCAGTCCTGTTGGTTCAGAAACTGGTCCGACTCCAGTCCTGTTGGTTCAGAAACTGGTCCGACTCCAGTCCTGTTGGTTCAGAAACTGGTCCGACTCCAGTCCTGTTGGTTCAGAAACTGGTCCGACTCCAGTCCTGTTGGTTCAGAAACTGGTCCGACTCCAGTCCTGTTGGTTCAGAAACTGGTCCGACTCCAGTCCTGTTGGTTCAGAAACTGGTCCGACTCCAGTCCTGTTGGTTCAGAAACTGGTCCGACTCCAGTCCTGTTGGTTCAGAAACTGGTCCGACTCCAGTCCTGTTGGTTCAGAAACTGGTCCGACTCCAGTCCTGTTGGTTCAGAAACTGGTCCGACTCCAGTCCTGTTGGTTCAGAAACTGGTCCGACTCCAGTCCTGTTGGTTCAGAAACTGGTCCGACTCCAGTCCTGTTGGTTCAGAAACTGGTCCGACTCCAGTCCTGTTGGTTCAGAAACTGGTCCGACTCCAGTCCTGTTGGTTCAGAAACTGGTCCGACTCCAGTCCTGTTGGTTCAGAAACTGGTCCGACTCCAGTCCTGTTGGTTCAGAAACTGGTCCGACTCCAGTCCTGTTGGTTCAGAAACTGGTCCGACTCCAGTCCTGTTGGTTCAGAAACTGGTCCGACTCCAGTCCTGTTGGTTCAGAAACTGGTCCGACTCCAGTCCTGTTGGTTCAGAAACTGGTCCGACTCCAGTCCTGTTGGTTCAGAAACTGGTCCGACTCCAGTCCTGTTGGTTCAGAAACTGGTCCGACTCCAGTCCTGTTGGTTCAGAAACTGGTCCGACTCCAGTCCTGTTGGTTCAGAAACTGGTCCGACTCCAGTCCTGTTGGTTCAGAAACTGGTCCGACTCCAGTCCTGTTGGTTCAGAAACTGGTCCGACTCCAGTCCTGTTGGTTCAGAAACTGGTCCGACTCCAGTCCTGTTGGTTCAGAAACTGGTCCGACTCCAGTCCTGTTGGTTCAGAAACTGGTCCGACTCCAGTCCTGTTGGTTCAGAAACTGGTCCGACTCCAGTCCTGTTGGTTCAGAAACTGGTCCGACTCCAGTCCTGTTGGTTCAGAAACTGGTCCGACTCCAGTCCTGTTGGTTCAGAAACTGGTCCGACTCCAGTCCTGTTGGTTCAGAAACTGGTCCGACTCCAGTCCTGTTGGTTCAGAAACTGGTCCGACTCCAGTCCTGTTGGTTCAGAAACTCGTCCGAACTCCAGTCCTGTTGGTTCAGAAACTGGTCCGACTCCAGTCCTGTTGGTTCAGAAACTGGTCCGACTCCAGTCCTGTTGGTTCAGAAACTGGTCCGACTCCAGTCCTGTTGGTTCAGAAACTGGTCCGACTCCAGTCCTGTTGGTCCAGAAACTGGTCTGACTCCAGTCTTGTTGGTTCTGGTTCCAGGTGGGGGTCGTGCTACTGCTGGCAGGCATCGCTGCACTCAATCGTGTGCGCATGGAGATCCCTCTGGAGAAGGAGAACCAGGAGAAACTGGTCAAATTCATGATCCGCATCGGCGTTTTCTCCGTCCTCTACCTAGTCCCTCTGCTGATCGTGTTGGCCTGCTACCTCTACGAGAGCAGCTCCAGAACCATCTGGGAGACCACCTGGGTCCAGGAGAGGTGCAGAGTCTACCACATCCCCTGCCCCTATCAGGTGAGCTTGTTCCACAGGTTCTGACCCGGTCCTGTCTGGGTTTCCAGCCGGCGCTGAGAACTGCTGCCGACACCAGAAGGTTTTATGGTTTAACATCATTCAGGAGCTGAACTTGTTTCAGACGTTCAGACACAAGGTTGGATCAACAAGTAACTAATAAACATTCAAAATTCTGCTACAACACAAGATCTGTGGTACCACAGAGGACACCTGTGGATCTGTGGTACCACAAAGTACACCTTTGGATCTGTGGTACCACAAAGTACACCTGTGGATCTGTGGTACCACAAAGTACACCTTTGGATCTGTGGTACCACAAAGTACACCTGTGGATCTGTGGTACCACAAAGTACACCAGTGGATCTGTGGTACCACAAAGTACACCAGTGGATCTGTGGTACCACAAAGTACACCAGTGGATCTGTGGTACCACAAAGTACACCTGTGGATCTGTGGTACCACAGAGTACACCAGTGGATCTGTGGTACCACAGAGTACACCAGTGGATCTGTGGTACCACAGAGTACACCAGTGGATCTGTGGTACCACAGAGTACACCTGTGGATCTGTGGTACCACAGAGTACACCTGTGGATCTGTGGTACCACAGAGTACACCTGTGGATCTGTGGTACCACAGAGTACACCTGTGGATCTGTGGTACCACAGAGTACACCAGTGGATCTGTGGTACCACAGAGTACACCAGTGGATCTGTGGTACCACAGAGTACACCTGTGGATCTGTGGTACCACAGAGTACACCTGTGGATCTGTGGTACCACAGAGTACACCTGTGGATCTGTGGTACCACAGAGTACACCTGTGGATCTGTGGTACCACAGAGTACACCTGTGGATCTGTGGTACCACAGAGTACACCTGTGGATCTGTGGTACCACAGAGTACACCTGTGGATCTGTGGTACCACAGAGTACACCTGTGGATCTGTGGTACCACAGAGTACACCTGTGGATCTGTGGTACCACAGAGTACACCTGTGGATCTGTGGTACCACAGAGTACACCAGTGGATCTGTGGTACCACAGAGTACACCAGTGGATCTGTGGTACCACAAAGTACACCTGTGGATCTGTGGTACCACAGAGTACACCTGTGGATCTGTGGTACCACAGAGTACACCAGTGGATCTGTGGTACCACAGAGTACACCAGTGGATCTGTGGTACCACAAAGTACACCTGTGGATCTGTGGTACCACAAAGTACACCTGTGGATCTGTGGTACCACAAAGTACACCTGTGGATCTGTGGTACCACAAAGTACACCTGTGGATCTGTGGTACCACAGAGTACACCTGTGGATCTGTGGTACCACAGAGTACACCTGTGGATCTGTGGTACCACAGAGTACACCAGTGGATCTGTGGTACCACAGAGTACACCTGTGGATCTGTGGTACCACAGAGTACACCAGTGGATCTGTGGTACCACAGAGTACACCTGTGGATCTGTGGTACCACAGAGTACACCAGTGGATCTGTGGTACCACAGAGTACACCTGTGGATCTGTGGTACCACAGAGTACACCTGTGGATCTGTGGTACCACAGAGTACACCAGTGGATCTGTGGTACCACAGAGTACACCTGTGGATCTGTGGTACCACAGAGTACACTTGTGGATCTGTGGTACCACAGAGTACACCTGTGGATCTGTGGTACCACAGAGTACACCTGTGGATCTGTGGTAACACAGAGTACAACTGTGGATCTGTGGTACCACAGAGTACACATGTGGATCTGTGGTACCACAGAGTACACCTGTGGATCTGTACTCTTGCTGTTATAAACCTTCATATGTAAAAACAGTCCCAGAGTCTGTGCTCTTCACAGGTGACATCACATGATGAGGTCATGCATGTTATAAACCTTCATATGTAAAAACAGTCCCAGAGTCTGTGCTCTTCACAGGTGACATCACATGATGAGGTCATGCATGTTATAAACCTTCATATGTAAAAACAGTCCCAGAGTCTGTGTTCTTCACAGGTGACATCACATGATGAGGTCATGCATGTTATAAACCTTCATATGTAAAAACAGTCCCAGAGTCTGTGCTCTTCACAGGTGACATCACATGATGAGGTCATGCATGTTATAAACCTTCATATGTAAAAACAGTCCCAGAGTCTGTGCTCTTCACAGGTGACATCACATGATGAGGTCATGCATGTTATAAACCTTCATATGTAAAAACAGTCCCAGAGTCTGTGCTCTTCACAGGTGACATCACATGATGAGGTCATGCATGTTATAAACCTTCATATGTAAAAACAGTCCCAGAGTCTGTGCTCTTCACAGGTGACATCACATGATGAGGTCATGCATGTTATAAACCTTCATATGTAAAAACAGTCCCAGAGTCTGTGCTCTTCACAGGTGACATCACATGAGGTCATGCATGTTATAAACCTTCATATGTAAAAACAGTCCCAGAGTCTGTGCTCTTCACAGGTGACATCACATGATGAGGTCATGCATGTTATAAACCTTCATATGTAAAAACAGTCCCAGAGTCTGTGCTCTTCACAGGTGACATCACATGATGAGGTCATGCATGTTATAAACCTTCATATGTAAAAACAGTCCCAGAGTCTGTGCTCTTCACAGGTGACATCACATGATGAGGTCATGCATGTTATAAACCTTCATATGTAAAAACAGTCCCAGAGTCTGTGCTCTTCACAGGTGACATCACATGATGAGGTCATGCATGTTATAAACCTTCATATGTAAAAACAGTCCCAGAGTCTGTGCTCTTCACAGGTGACATCACATGATGAGGTCATGCATGTTATAAACCTTCATATGTAAAAACAGTCCCAGAGTCTGTGCTCTTCACAGGTGACATCACATGATGAGGTCATGCATGTTATAAACCTTCATATGTAAAAACAGTCCCAGAGTCTGTGCTCTTCACAGGTGACATCACATGATGAGGTCATGCATGTTATAAACCTTCATATGTAAAAACAGTCCCAGAGTGTGCTCTTCACAGGTGACATCACATGATGAGGTCATGCATGTTATAAACCTTCATATGTAAAAACAGTCCCAGAGTCTGTGCTCTTCACAGGTGACATCACATGAGGTCATGCATGTTATAAACCTTCATATGTAAAAACAGTCCCAGAGTCTGTGCTCTTCACAGGTGACATCACATGAGGTCATGCATGTTATAAACCTTCATATGTAAAAACAGTCCCAGAGTCTGTGCTCTTCACAGGTGACATCACATGATGAGGTCATGCATGTTATAAACCTTCATATGTAAAAACAGTCCCAGAGTCTGTGCTCTTCACAGGTGACATCACATGATGAGGTCATGCATGTTATAAACCTTCATATGTAAAAACAGTCCCAGAGTCTGTGCTCTTCACAGGTGACATCACATGATGAGGTCATGCATGTTATAAACCTTCATATGTAAAAACAGTCCCAGAGTCTGTGCTCTTCACAGGTGACATCACATGATGAGGTCATGCATGTTATAAACCTTCATATGTAAAAACAGTCCCAGAGTCTGTGCTCTTCACAGGTGACATCACATGATGAGGTCATGCATGTTATAAACCTTCATATGTAAAAACAGTCCCAGAGTCTGTGCTCTTCACAGGTGACATCACATGATGAGGTCATGCATGTTATAAACCTTCATATGTAAAAACAGTCCCAGAGTCTGTGCTCTTCACAGGTGACATCACATGATGAGGTCATGCATGTTATAAACCTTCATATGTAAAAACAGTCCCAGAGTCTGTGCTCTTCACAGGTGACATCACATGATGAGGTCATGCATGTTATAAACCTTCATATGTAAAAACAGTCCCAGAGTCTGTGCTCTTCACAGGTGACATCACATGATGAGGTCATGCATGTTATAAACCTTCATATGTAAAAACAGTCCCAGAGTCTGTGCTCTTCACAGGTGACATCACATGATGAGGTCATGCATGTTATAAACCTTCATATGTAAAAACAGTCCCAGAGTCTGTGCTCTTCACAGGTGACATCACATGATGAGGTCATGCATGTTATAAACCTTCATATGTAAAAACAGTCCCAGAGTCTGTGCTCTTCACAGGTGACATCACATGATGAGGTCATGCATGTTATAAACCTTCATATGTAAAAACAGTCCCAGAGTCTGTGCTCTTCACAGGTGACATCACATGATGAGGTCATGCATGTTATAAACCTTCATATGTAAAAACAGTCCCAGAGTCTGTGCTCTTCACAGGTGACATCACATGATGAGGTCATGCATGTTATAAACCTTCATATGTAAAAACAGTCCCAGAGTCTGTGCTCTTCACAGGTGACATCACATGAGGTCATGCATGTTATAAACCTTCATATGTAAAAACAGTCCCAGAGTCTGTGCTCTTCACAGGTGACATCACATGATGAGGTCATGCATGTTATAAACCTTCATATGTAAAAACAGTCCCAGAGTCTGTGCTCTTCACAGGTGACATCACATGATGAGGTCATGCATGTTATAAACCTTCATATGTAAAAACAGTCCCAGAGTCTGTGCTCTTCACAGGTGACATCACATGATGAGGTCATGCATGTTATAAACCTTCATATGTAAAAACAGTCCCAGAGTCTGTGCTCTTCACAGGTGACATCACATGATGAGGTCATGCATGTTATAAACCTTCATATGTAGAAACAGTCCCAGAGTCTGTGTTCTTCACAGGTGACATCCAGCATGTTCATGTTTCCAGGTGCAGCAGAGCCGCCGGCCGGACCTAATCCTCTTCCTCATCAAGTACCTGATGATGCTGATTGTGGGAATCCCCTCGGTGTTCTGGGTGGGCAGCAAGAAGACCTGCTTCGAGTGGGCCACCTTCTTCCACGGCAAGCGGCGCAAAGAGTACGTCCTCCATGCACACACACCACAAACAGGAAGAGAACATCAGATCACGTCTTATTGGCTCACACCGGAGGAGTTTACTGTGATGGCTACAGAACTGCTGATCACATGACTCGCTGATGAGCTGATGATCACATGACTCGCTGATGATCACATGACTCGCTGATGAGCTGCTGATCACATGACTCGCTGATGAGCTGCTGATCACATGACTCGCTGATGAGATGCTGATCACATGACTCGCTGATGATCACATGACTCACTGATGAGCTGCTGATCACATGACTCGCTGATGAGCTGCTGATCATGACTCGCTGATGAGATGCTGATCACATGACTCGCTGATGAGATGCTGATCACATGACTCACTGATGAACTGCTGATCTCATGACTCACTGATGAGCTGCTGATCACGTGACTCACTGATGAACTGCTGATCACATGACTCACTGATGAGCTGCTGATCACATGACTCACTGATGAGCTGCTGATCACATGACTCACTGATGAGCTGCTGATCACATGACTCACTGATGAGCTGCTGATCACATGACTCGCTGATGAGCTGCTGATCACATGACTCGCTGATGAGCTGCTGATCACATGACTCGCTGATGAGCTGCTGATCACATGACTCGCTGATGGGCTGCTGATCACATGACTCGCTGATGGGCTGCTGATCACATGACTCACTGATGAACTGCTGATCACATGACTCACTGATGAGCTGCTGATCACATGACTCACTGATGAACTGCTGATCACATGACTCACTGATGAGCTGCTGATCACATGACTCACTGATGAGCTGCTGATCACATGACTCGCTGATGAGCTGCTGATCACATGACTCACTGATGAGCTGCTGATCACATGACTCGCTGATGAGCTGCTGATCACATGACTCACTGATGAGCTGCTGATCACATGACTCGCTGATGAACTGCTGATCTCATGACTCACTGATGAGCTGCTGATCACATGACTCGCTGATGAACTGCTGATCTCATGACTCACTGATGAGCTGCTGATCACGTGACTCACTGATGAACTGCTGATCACATGACTCACTGATGAGCTGCTGATCACATGACTCACTGATGAGCTGCTGATCACATGACTCGCTGATGAGCTGCTGATCACATGACTCGCTGATGAGCTGCTGATCACATGACTCGCTGATGAGCTGCTGATCACATGACTCGCTGATGAGCTGCTGATCACATGACTCGCTGATGAGCTGCTGATCACATGACTCGCTGATGGGCTGCTGATCACATGACTCACTGATGAGCTGCTGATCACATGACTCGCTGATGAGCTGCTGATCACATGACTCGCTGATGAGATGCTGATCACATGACTCGCTGATGATCACATGACTCACTGATGAGCTGCTGATCACATGACTCACTGATGAGCTGCTGATCACATGACTCACTGATGAACTGCTGATCACATGACTCACTGATGAGTTGCTGATCACATGACTCGCTACTGGGCTGCTGATCACATGACTCGCTGATGAGCTGCTGATCACATGACTCGCTGATGAGCTGCTGATCACATGACTCGCTGATGAGCTGCTGATCACATGACTCGCTGATGAGCTGCTGATCACATGACTCACTGATGAGTTGCTGATCACATGACTCGCTGCTGCTGATCACATGACTCGCTGATGAGCTGCTGATCACATGACTCACTGATGAGTTGCTGATCACATGACTCGCTGATGAGCTGCTGATCACATGACTCGCTGATGAGCTGCTGATCACATGACTCGCTGATGAGTTGCTGATCACATGACTCGCTGCTGATCACATGACTCGCTGATGATCACATGACTCACTGATGAGTTGCTGATCACATGACTCGCTGCTGATCACATGACTCGCTGATGAGCTGCTGATCACATGACTCACTGATGAGCTGCTGATCACATGACTCGCTGCTGATCACATGACTCGCTGATGAGCTGCTGATCACATGACTCACTGATGAGTTGCTGATCGCATGACTCGCTGCTGATCACATGACTCGCTGATGAGCTGCTGATCACATGAATTGCTGATGAGTTGCTGATCACATGACTTGCTGATGAGCTGCTGATCACATGACTCACTGATGAGCTGCTGATCACATGACTCACTGATGAGCTGCTGATCACATGACTTGCTGATGAGTTGCTGATCACATGACTCGCTGATGAGTTGCTGATCACATGACTCGCTGCTGATCACATGACTCACTGATGAGCTGCTGATCACATGACTCACTGATGAGCTGCTGATCACATGACTCGCTGATGAGATGCTGATCACATGACTCACTGATGAGCTGCTGATCACATGACTCACTGATGAGCTGCTGATCACATGACTTGCTGATGAGCTGCTGATCACATGACTCGCTGATGAGTTGCTGATCACATGACTCGCTGCTGATCACATGACTCACTGATGAGCTGCTGATCACATGACTCACTGATGAGCTGCTGATCACATGACTCGCTGATGAGATGCTGTTCACGACTCGCTGATGAGCTGCTGATCACATGACTCACTGATGAGCTGCTGATCACATGACTCACTGATGAGCTGCTGATCACATGACTCACTGATGAGCTGCTGATCACATGACTCACTGATGAGCTGCTGATCACATGACTCACTGATGAGCTGCTGATCACATGACTCGCTGATGAGCTGCTGATCACATGACTCACTGATGAGCTGCTGATCACATGACTCACTGATGAGCTGCTGATCACATGACTCGATGAGCTGCTGATCACATGACTCACTGATGAGCTGCTGATCACATGACTCACTGATGAGCTGCTGATCACATGACTCACTGATGAGCTGCTGATCACATGACTCACTGATGAGCTGCTGATCACATGACTCACTGATGAGCTGCTGATCACATGACTCGCTGATGAGCTGCTGATCACATGACTCGCTGATGAGCTGCTGATCACATGACTCGCTGATGAGCTGCTGATCACATGACTCGCTGATGAGCTGCTGATCACATGACTCGCTGATGAGCTGCTGATCACATGACTCGCTGATGAGCTGCTGATCACATGACTCACTGATGAGTTGCTGATCACATGACTCGCTGCTGCTGATCACATGACTCGCTGATGAGCTGCTGATCACATGACTCACTGATGAGTTGCTGATCACATGACTCGCTGATGAGCTGCTGATCACATGACTCGCTGATGAGCTGCTGATCACATGACTCGCTGATGAGCTGCTGATCACATGACTCGCTGCTGATCACATGACTCGCTGATGAGTTGCTGATCACATGACTCGCTGCTGATCACATGACTCGCTGATGAGCTGCTGATCACATGACTCACTGATGAGTTGCTGATCACATGACTCGCTGCTGATCACATGACTCGCTGATGAGCTGCTGATCACATGACTCACTGATGAGTTGCTGATCACATGACTCGCTGCTGATCACATGACTCGCTGATGAGCTGCTGATCACATGACTCACTGATGAGCTGCTGATCACATGACTCGCTGCTGATCACATGACTCGCTGATGAGCTGCTGATCACATGACTCACTGATGAGTTGCTGATCGCATGACTCGCTGCTGATCACATGACTCGCTGATGAGCTGCTGATCACATGAATTGCTGATGAGTTGCTGATCACATGACTTGCTGATGAGCTGCTGATCACATGACTCACTGATGAGCTGCTGATCACATGACTCACTGATGAGCTGCTGATCACATGACTTGCTGATGAGTTGCTGATCACATGACTCGCTGATGAGTTGCTGATCACATGACTCGCTGCTGATCACATGACTCACTGATGAGCTGCTGATCACATGACTCACTGATGAGCTGCTGATCACATGACTCGCTGATGAGATGCTGATCACATGACTCACTGATGAGCTGCTGATCACATGACTCACTGATGAGCTGCTGATCACATGACTTGCTGATGAGCTGCTGATCACATGACTCGCTGATGAGTTGCTGATCACATGACTCGCTGCTGATCACATGACTCACTGATGAGCTGCTGATCACATGACTCACTGATGAGCTGCTGATCACATGACTCGCTGATGAGATGCTGATCACATGACTCACTGATGAGCTGCTGATCACATGACTCACTGATGAGCTGCTGATCACATGACTCACTGATGAGCTGCTGATCACATGACTCGCTGATGAGCTGCTGATCACATGACTCGCTGATGAGCTGCTGATCACATGACTCACTGATGAGCTGCTGATCACATGACTCACTGATGAGCTGCTGATCACATGACTCACTGATGAGCTGCTGATCACATGACTCACTGATGAGCTGCTGATCACATGACTCACTGATGAGCTGCTGATCACATGACTCACTGATGAGCTGCTGATCACATGACTCGCTGATGAGCTGCTGATCACATGACTCACTGATGAGCTGCTGATCACATGACTCACTGATGAGCTGCTGATCACATGACTCGCTGATGAGCTGCTGATCACATGACTCACTGATGAGCTGCTGATCACATGACTCACTGATGAGCTGCTGATCACATGACTCACTGATGAGCTGCTGATCACATGACTCGCTGATGAGCTGCTGATCACATGACTCACTGATGAGCTGCTGATCACATGACTCACTGATGAGCTGCTGATCACATGACTCGCTGATGAGCTGCTGATCACATGACTCGCTGATGAGCTGCTGATCACATGACTCGCTGATGAGCTGCTGATCACATGACTCGCTGATGAGCTGCTGATCACGACTCGCTGATGAGCTGCTGATCACGACTCGCTGATGAGCTGCTGATCACATGACTCGCTGATCATCAGAACAGCAGGAGGTTGATCTGTTTGTTGCTCCGGAGCAAACAGGTGAGTTAAAACGATGCCAAGGTGAAAAGACATCAGCAATGACCGTAGAGAAGCATCTTTTGCTGCCAGTCAATCTGGGCAGGGTCAAAGGTCGTTTCTAATCAATCCAGAGTCTCTGATTTCAGACGATTCACAAGCAGAAGACTGCCTGTAGCTCAGAGCAGGTTGGACACTCTGAGACAGGTGCTGTCCTGCAGGGGGACACTCTGAAGACAGATGTTGTCCTGCAGGGGGACACTCTGAAGACAGATGTTGTCCTGCAGGGGGACACTCTGAAGACAGATGTTGTCCTGCAGGGGGACACTCTGAAGACAGATGTTCTGCAGGGGGACACTCTGAAGACAGATGTTGTCCTGCAGGGGGACACTCTGAAGACAGATGTTGTCCTGCAGGGGGACACTCTGAAGACAGATGTTGTCCTGCAGGGGGACACTCTGAAGACAGATGTTGTCCTGCAGGGGGACACTCTGAAGACAGATGTTGTCCTGCAGGGGGACACTCTGAAGACAGATGTTGTCCTGCAGGGGGACACTCTGAAGACAGATGTTGTCCTGCAGGGGGACACTCTGAAGACAGATGTTGTCCTGCAGGGGGACACTCTGAAGACAGATGTTGTCCTGCAGGGGGACACTCTGAAGACAGATGTTGTCCTGCAGGGGGACACTCTGAAGACAGATGTTGTCCTGCAGGGGGACACTCTGAAGACAGATGTTGTCCTGCAGGGGGACACTCTGAAGACAGATGTTGTCCTGCAGGGGGACACTCTGAAGACAGATGTTGTCCTGCAGGGGGACACTCTGAAGACAGATGTTGTCCTGCAGGGGGACACTCTGAAGACAGATGTTGTCCTGCAGGGGGACACTCTGAAGACAGATGTTGTCCTGCAGGGGGACACTCTGAAGACAGATGTTGTCCTGCAGGGGGACACTCTGAAGACAGATGTTGTCCTGCAGGGGGACACTCTGAAGACAGATGTTGTCCTGCAGGGGGACACTCTGAAGACAGATGTTGTCCTGCAGGGGGACACTCTGAAGACAGATGTTGTCCTGCAGGGGGACACTCTGAAGACAGATGTTGTCCTGCAGGGGGACACTCTGAAGACAGATGTTGTCCTGCAGGGGGACACTCTGAAGACAGATGTTCTGCAGGGGGACACTCTGAAGACAGATGTTGTCCTGCAGGGGGACACTCTGAAGACAGATGTTGTCCTGCAGGGGGACACTCTGAAGACAGATGTTGTCCTGCAGGGGGACACTCTGAAGACAGATGTTGTCCTGCAGGGGGACACTCTGAAGACAGATGTTGTCCTGCAGGGGGACACTCTGAAGACAGATGTTGTCCTGCAGGGGGACACTCTGAAGACAGATGTTGTCCTGCAGGGGGACACTCTGAAGACAGATGTTGTCCTGCAGGGGGACACTCTGAAGACAGATGTTGTCCTGCAGGGGGACACTCTGAAGACAGATGTTGTCCTGCAGGGGGACACTCTGAAGACAGATGTTGTCCTGCAGGGGGACACTCTGAAGACAGATGTTGTCCTGCAGGGGGACACTCTGAAGACAGATGTTGTCCTGCAGGGGGACACTCTGAAGACAGATGTTGTCCTGCAGGGGGACACTCTGAAGACAGATGTTGTCCTGCAGGGGGACACTCTGAAGACAGATGTTGTCCTGCAGGGGGACACTCTGAAGACAGATGTTGTCCTGCAGGGGGACACTCTGAAGACAGATGTTGTCCTGCAGGGGGACACTCTGAAGACAGATGTTGTCCTGCAGGGGGACACTCTGAAGACAGATGTTGTCCTGCAGGGGGACACTCTGAAGACAGATGTTGTCCTGCAGGGGGACACTCTGAAGACAGATGTTGTCCTGCAGGGGGACACTCTGAAGACAGATGTTCTGCAGGGGGACACTCTGAAGACAGATGTTGTCCTGCAGGGGGACACTCTGAAGACAGATGTTGTCCTGCAGGGGGACACTCTGAAGACAGATGTTGTCCTGCAGGGGGACACTCTGAAGACAGATGTTGTCCTGCAGGGGGACACTCTGAAGACAGATGTTGTCCTGCAGGGGGACACTCTGAAGACAGATGTTGTCCTGCAGGGGGACACTCTGAAGACAGATGTTGTCCTGCAGGGGGACACTCTGAAGACAGATGTTGTCCTGCAGGGGGACACTCTGAAGACAGATGTTGTCCTGCAGGGGGACACTCTGAAGACAGATGTTGTCCTGCAGGGGGACACTCTGAAGACAGATGTTGTCCTGCAGGGGGACACTCTGAAGACAGATGTTGTCCTGCAGGGGGACACTCTGAAGACAGATGTTGTCCTGCAGGGGGACACTCTGAAGACAGATGTTGTCCTGCAGGGGGACACTCTGAAGACAGATGTTGTCCTGCAGGGGGACACTCTGAAGACAGATGTTGTCCTGCAGGGGGACACTCTGAAGACAGATGTTGTCCTGCAGGGGGACACTCTGAAGACAGATGTTGTCCTGCAGGGGGACACTCTGAAGACAGATGTTGTCCTGCAGGGGGACACTCTGAAGACAGATGTTGTCCTGCAGGGGGACACTCTGAAGACAGATGTTGTCCTGCAGGGGGACACTCTGAAGACAGATGTTGTCCTGCAGGGGGACACTCTGAAGACAGATGTTGTCCTGCAGGGGGACACTCTGAAGACAGATGTTGTCCTGCAGGGGGACACTCTGAAGACAGATGTTGTCCTGCAGGGGGACACTCTGAAGACAGATGTTGTCCTGCAGGGGGACACTCTGAAGACAGATGTTGTCCTGCAGGGGGACACTCTGAAGACAGATGTTGTCCTGCAGGGGGACACTCTGAAGACAGATGTTGTCCTGCAGGGGGACACTCTGAAGACAGATGTTGTCCTGCAGGGGGACACTCTGAAGACAGATGTTGTCCTGCAGGGGGACACTCTGAAGACAGATGTTGTCCTGCAGGGGGACACTCTGAAGACAGATGTTGTCCTGCAGGGGGACACTCTGAAGACAGATGTTGTCCTGCAGGGGGACACTCTGAAGACAGATGTTGTTCTGCAGGGGGACACTCTGAAGACAGATGTTGTCCTGCAGGGGGACACTCTGAAGACAGATGTTGTCCTGCAGGGGGACACTCTGAAGACAGATGTTGTCCTGCAGGGGGACACTCTGAAGACAGATGTTGTTCTGCAGGGGGACACTCTGAAGACAGATGTTGTCCTGCAGGGGGACACTCTGAAGACAGATGTTGTCCTGCAGGGGGACACTCTGAAGACAGATGT
>JBBPBX010037339.1:12076-27698 GCA_038048925.1 Garcialebias charrua | reverse complement strand
ATATACCGGTATCCAGATGACCTAACTGAACATTGTTGGATATTAACCTGGACTAATGGGCGTGAGCTTTGTTATTAGTTAATGTTGTTAAACATTGAGATTGCGTAGACATTTTGTACTTTCCATTTTTTGCAATGACAAAATTGAGCACAGTTCTAGACAAAGTTTTATAGTTGTCTCAAGGCATACTTGTATTCTGTGCTTCAAAGAACATGTGTGTGAATGTGATAAAGCACTGTTTAGTCTCTTTAGAATGATTTGTTCAATTAGCTTTGTATAGATCTAGTGCTAATGGGTAAATGAGGACACAGATTGTGTTGTAAAGCGCTTTGAGTATCTCAATAAGATACAAAGGCGCTATATAAGTACAGTCTATTTGCCATTTACCATTACAGTTTGCAGTTGTGTTGCTAACCACTGGAGAAATTCACACTCACTAACATTGTTTCCTCAAAATATCCACAACTTACAGCAGGTGATGATTTTTAACCAGCAGCATTTAACTTGCATGGTCTAATGTTAGGACAAGTTACTTAAATAAACATACATAATGTATACGCATGGAGACCAGTCACAGAAATGAGCAGCGAGCAGTGTTTCTGTTCGCTTTTATAACGTTCTCAGCTCAGAAGAGTTTACTGTAGTTCAGTGGGTGTCCTTGAAACCAGCTGAAGCCACATCACATGGCATTCTTTGCCTTCACATATGTGGTTCACGGGCATCCCTTCAGTTCGAGATAAGAAAGTGTTTTTGAAGACAATCGAGTCTCTCGGGCCCTGTTTACACGAAAACAATTTCTTGTGAAAATAGAAGAGTTTTGTTGCATTTGTGAAGTTCATTTACACAAAAATAGCAAATGTTTTCTCTGACACATTTTTAGAACAGGTTCCAGAGTGCAATGGTTCAAAAGCGTCCCAGTGTCCGTTGTCGTGTAATCAGAAGAAATAGATCTTTTCTGTCACGGAATCCCTGGCTCAAGCGCAGTATGACACAAAACTGAAAGTTATGCACCATAACTCATGTTCCCTGAAGGAAGGGAACGAGGTGCAACATACTTGCTATGGGAATTGCGCCCCCGCGCGATTACCTGAAGGAATATACTCACGCCTTTACGGCTAGGGCGTCAACGCCGCGCCAGAGGCCCCGCCCTCTGGGTACTTAAGCGGCTGACGCCCATCCATCTTTCTCCAAAATTGCACTTCACCGAGCTTTCAGCATTGAAAAGGGCCAGATATGTTGCACCTCGTTCCCTTCCTTCAGGGAACATGAGTTATGGTGCATAACTTTCAGTTCCCTTTCAGTCTGGTCTCTCGGTGCAACATACTTGCTATGGGAACAAAATCCATTCACGCCCTTGAAATGCTCAGTAAAATGCATGCTAGAGTGAACGTCTGCCTTTGACCAACAGGCATCCCAAGGCTACTTTCTATTGTGTGTTAGAAAGGACAGCCTGAGTGACGTCACCTACAATAACATCCAAACTGTAATGCTTTGCAAAAGTATTTAATCAGAGTCAGAGTCAGAGAGTCTTTATTGTCATTTGCACCGCATGTGGTACATGTGATGAAAACGAGATTATGTACACGGGGTCCCAGTTACATCCAACAACAAATGCAAGAGAAAAACAGTAATAACATCTAGAATTAACTAAGAAAAACATCAACTAGTAATACACTAAGCCCTAATATAGTGGAAAAACATCATTATAAACAGCAGCACGAACATGAGTCTGTATGAGCAGATGGTCACAGATGAACACAGCAACAAGAAAACAGATCAGCATCAGCATGATGTGATATTTTGCAGTGTTTATTTTTATTTTATTTTTATTTATTCATTCATGAGTCTAACAGCCTCAGGGTAGAAGCTGTTCCTCAGTCTAGTGGTTCTACATTTGATGCTCCTCAACCTCCGTCCTGAGGGGAGTGGGGCAAAGAGTGAGTGTGCTGGGTGAGTGAGGTCTTTCATGATGCAGGTGGCTCTTTTCCTGCATCTGGAGGTGTAAATGTCTGTGATGGTGGGGAGACTGACTCCGACAGACCTCTGTGCAGCCTTCACCACTCTCTGTAGAGCTTTCCTCTCTGCAACTGTGCAGCCTCCATGCCACACGTTGATGCTGGAGCACAGGACGCTTTCCACTGCACACCTGTAGAAGGAGGTGAGAACTGGGCTGCTCAGACCAGCACGTCTCAGTCGTCTGAGGAAGTAGAGTCTTTGATGACCTTTCTTGATCAGGCTGGTGGTGTTGTTGGTCCAGCTGAGGTTATCATTCAAGTGTACACCCAAGTATTTGTAGCTGGAGACCACTTCCACTGCAGATCCACCTATTTTCAGTGGAGCTCCAATTCGCAGTAGCACAGATGTCTGCGACTGGCACACCCTTAAATAATGACCAGGAAGTGGCCAAGCCCCTAGTGGAGTGAGCATGCGCTCCAGAGGGTACCTGTTGACCTTTGCTACTGTAGGCGTTTTTTATGGCCTCAGTCACCCAATGTGAGAGGCATTGTTTTGATAGGGCTCTCCCGGTAGCAGGTGCTGCAAAGCAGACGAACAGTTGGTTTGTTTTCCTCCATTCTGCTGTTCTATGCATGTAGGCGCGTAAAGCCCTCACTAGGCAGAGATCCTGTAGCCTTTCCTGTTCCTGAGTGAGGACAGGGGTAGGTGGAAAGGAGGAGAGATCAAAGTCTAGACTCCTATGGTTCAGAGTCAAGACCTTGGGAGTGTATGCGGGATTAGGCCTTAGTGTGACCTTTGACCCATCAGGGACGAATCTGGTATACATTGGATGCACAGACAATGCATGGAGGTCACCCACGCGTTTCGTCGAGCAAAGTGCCAGGAGTAGAGCAGTTTTATAAGATAGTAAATCTATCTTAACCTCGCTCAGTGGCTCGAATGGAGGGTCACAGAGGGCCCCTAGGACCAGGCCAAGATCCCAACCAGGGGTCAGGGTCCTGCTGGGTGGTTTAGTCCGAAGGACACCCTTCATAAATCTTATTATGATTGTATGTGCTCCAGGTGTCCTGTGTCCCCAGCCTTCGTGACAAGCTGAAATCGCTGATAGGAAAACTTTAATCGTTGAATAAGAACGGCTTTTTTCTAGTAAATCCTGAAGGAAAGTGAGGAGCTGAGCCAAGTCGCATGCATAAGAAATAATATTTCTTTCTGAGCACCAGGCTTCAAAAATACGCTACTTTTGTGCGTATAAAGATTGTGTTGATCCAGTACGGGCATTTTGTATGGTCAATACCACATTTTCTGGCAAGCCTGACGCCATCAACCTGTTCTTTTCAGCCAACAAGCTGAGACTTTTGGCAGTTCCTGGCCTAAGTGGTTGTACTGCCCCTTCTGGTGACACAGAGGCTGTTAACCTCTGGGGGTCAACCAAATTGGGAAGGAGGCCTCCTTGCTGATGTGCTCCCAAGTTACCCTGCTCATGGTTAATTGAGGGCCGATTTAACCTGTCACCCTTATTACAGGTTTGGAGCAGAAAGTCTATCTTCCTCCTCCAAGTTTGGAGTCCTGCTGTGAGGCTGCGAGTTATGTAAACGAGCAGATCTCCTAACTCCAATCTGTTTTCTGGGGTGGTCCAGTCTACTGGTCCTTGGCTTTAATGGAGTGTTGGTACCAGGTAAACCGACCGAGCTTTGTGTATCACCCTTTGGGGGAATTATTTTTGAAAGCAGTTTTGGATCAGCACAGAACGGGAGGAGACATGCTGTCTGAGTACTGCTCGGGCATTGCGTGTCCCTCGTTAATAACAAAGGAGCGGCTGCACCATGAGAGCGTGGGGGTGTTCCTTTTGGTTTGGCAGACTTCAGATTATTTGATGATAAAGAGCTCAGTCCCTCTTGAAAAACAGGAAGAGAGATCTGATTCGGCTCTGACTTGTTTTCATCCACAACAGGCTGAACACAGTCACTGTTGTGAAGGTGTGAAGTTTGTGGCTGCCTGAGGGCGTCTGATGTAGCCCCCCCGTCGTCAGACTCTGTCAGCTTGCCTCCCTGAGGTGCGGACATGTCACGTGTTCGTCTGGTTAGTGTATTGGCTGTCCCATTGTTCATAACAGAATGAGGGCTTGAGCACGTGACCCTCCCCACCTGTCTCCCTGAGAGGTGGGGGGAGGGGGTTCGCAGACACCTCTGTGTCTTCTCATTGCAGAGTCACTCTTCTGGGGTTTATTAATTATGCTAATACCCCATGGGTCGTGAGAGAGAGGGGGAAAAAGGCCCTCTCTCTTTATGACGGCTTGCAGGCCAGAGGGACCTGTTTTGCTGAAGATTGTGTGTTGTTGTTTTTGTTGTTGTTTTTTTAGAGTCAATAAAACAGAGAAGAGCTGTTTCATGAACTTTATTTGTGCTTATGTGCAATGACGTACATGATTTTATGTCACTCACAGCAGAGAAAGCATGATTTGTGCATGCTGTAAATAAACCAGCTGTTTGTACTGTGTTACAAGCAAAGTCTGGACATGAAGGGATCATTCCCGTTACCACGTGGTCGGGTGATCCTGTAAAGTGGAAACGTGGACCTGGTTCATCAGGCACGTTTTTGTCTGTTGTCACGATTCGCCGAGGAGGCCCTGTGCTTGGTCGCCTGGCGAGGGACAAACCTGTCTTTGCTCCATGCGTGCTCGGTACGAGGTGGGCCCAGCGGGGGTCTCTGCCTGGGCTCCTCCTCGTATGCTGGCTGCTTCTGTGGTGGGACATGGGTTGCCGAGTGGTGCCGAGACTGTGCAGGTCTGCAACTCCATGTATTAGTTTAAAAACATTACAGAAATCTAAAGATACCGGAGGATTAGAACTTCCAAACTTTTATTACTACTATTTAGCCAACAGGTTACAATATATATCAAAGTGGTTAAAACCGAATGCACTAGATGAAACTTGGATAGATATAGAACAAACTTTATGTAATAATATTAGGATTTCAGATCTACCATTTATCAGTACAGATTTAAAAAGACATGTCTGCTTTAAGAGCATCAATATTAGCTCATCTCTGACAGCATGGTGGGAGTATCTGAAAATGACAAAGTCTTCACTACTCCCATGTAGACATACACCTCTCTGGAACAATCCTGACATTCAACAAGAAAATAATATGTTAAATTTCCCAGGTTGGAGAATGAAAGGTATTGAATGTCTGGAACACATATTTGAGGGTATAGACTTTATTCCATTTAATAAATTAATAATACAATATGACATTGATAATAAATATTTCCTACAATACCAACAAATTAAGTCAATTGTAAAAAGAGTTTATTAATTTTCAACCACCCAAATTATTATCTAAAATATACAAAAAATTGTCTAGAATCGATGACTCGATAGCACTACCTGTTGAAAAATGGGAGTCAGATTTATCAATCAACTTTGAACAAAAAATTTGGTCTCAAGTATGTTCAAATACTTTTAAATTGACTAGAATCTCCAATTTACAATTAATACAATATAAGGTTCTCTATAGAGTACATTATACAGGTCAGCGAATGTTTAAGATGGGTTTTACACCATCTAACAACTGCTCACAGTGCATAAGTAATATACCTGATGATTATATTCACGCACTCTGGTTCTGTCCACCCGTTCAGAGGTTTTGGGTACAGGTATGTGAAGACTTGTCTAAATGTTTGAAATGCCATATGTACGCAGAGGCACAAGCGTACCATGTACGTGCCAAGCTCAAATTTTATGACTGCGTACGCAAACGCGTTGTCTCACAATAAACTGCCCGGCGCCAGATTGTTTTGTATGTGACACAAATGTATTAAATTCCTCTTCTTCATCCCTGATCTGGCCTTTTCTTTAGTTTTTTTGCCAAAAGTCAAGTGATCGATTCCTCCTCCGCTGACTCCAGGACTGAAATGATGAGGAAATTAATGAATTTGTCGCAAGCGAATTAAACTTGTGTCCAACGTGGCCGCACGAGGTTCTGCAAATTTTCTGGTGTGCTGTTTTTTTTTTTTTTTCAGAACTTTTTAATAAGATATAACACCGCTGTGGCTGAAGCTGTGTGAAGCTGCCGGCTTGCCTTTTTTTCTCTCCCCCCGACCTGTCAATCAATTCAGTAGGCGTGTCAGCAAATGACCAATCAGCGAACGCTCTGCGCTGTGAATTTGTAGCGAAAACGCGAGAACGAACGCAGAGCTGTGCGGGCGAACGCGCACGCACAGAACGCGCGCGTAGTACGGCGTACGGCCGAACGCTGAGCTATGGGGGGGCCTTTAGAGTTTCAAGTTTCAAAGAACATAGCACCAACTAGTGGCATGGGGAGGGAATTACACCTTGTCCATGTCTTCCGTAGCTGTGTAAGCAGAGATTTTAATTAGAACGTTTTCATGTAAATGTGTTAATATAAATGGGGGGAAAATTAGTTTTCATTGATCGTTGTCGTGTAAGCAGGACCTTATTCTAAGAGCAGAAGGGAAGAATGTTCTCAGCCATTATAATAAAAAACATCCATAACCTTTGATCAAAAATTCTCTGACACCAACAATTCCAGCACAACAATAAATAAATGTAAAGAAAATAATAATAAATAACAACTTGAACAATGTCACTCTTTGCTAAGCAGTAATAAAAACTAAACTTTTTACAATAAGTTTTTAAACAAAGCTGCATATTTTCACTTTTACACAACATAATGAATTGTAACTTGGTTAAAATGTCATGGTTTAAACCAAACCAAAGAAAATATATCATACTAAACATCTACACTGTACAAGACAAACTTGATGCACAAACAAAACATTTGACAGTTTTCTTGTGTTTCAAGTGAATTTGCAAAGACACGGATGGCTGAAAGATTCCAGCCAATATTACTGACCTTTGGTGGAGAAAGTCCTTGCTCTTGTAGTGCGGGAACTGGTTGCTGCAGAGCCATCCAACCCCGTAATAAAGGAAACCAAGGTGATGTGGGGTTCTGAAAGGGCACACAATATTGATACAGGAGGAGGAGTGGCCTTGCAGACCCCCAACAGCCCACTCAAGATGAACACACTTGGGGTCTGCAGGGCTTTTTCTGTGTCTTGATTCATTGCCCTCGATGTACCTTTGTGTCGTGACTGAATATGATCACATCTGCAGAATATCAAGCAAGAACTTCACTCCTCAAGATGACTGACAGAGAAGAAAGATTATCTTTCATTGAGTCATCTCAAACACAAAATAAGAATTTAGTGCAATTTATGACCATTTTAGAGTTGTAATTGTTGGATAACAGATACAAAGTTTTTAAAGCAACCATAAAAGGTCTAGTTAAAGGATTTCTAAAGCAATTTGTAAAGTAACAAAAGAGTCAGATGTTCGATTCCGCCACGATGCACTCACATGTCGAAGTGTCCCTGGACAAGATACTGAACTAGATACTGAACCACTTATTGCCTCCGATGTTTGTCCTATCAGTATATGAATGTGATCTAAAGTGCTGGTTAAATTCAAAATGGTTTATTCATATGAGCTTTGTAGTTGGGTTTTGTGTAGACGTGAGTGTGGACAGTTCAATGAGGACAAACATTGTTTTTTTTTTGTTTTTTTTAAGTTTTGTGAGTAACCTGAATGGATGCAAATGTAGTATATAAGTACTGTCCATTTGCCATTTAATTAATCTAAAAATGTTTTCAGGTATTGTTCTGGTACAGGTTATGAATCCACATAATTTCTAATTTTCCATTATGACGAAGTTATGTAGTATTAGCCCAACGCAGGGTTGTGTAGTTCCAGAAAATGTTTGCTCTTCCTTTTATTTTATTCTGCCATGGCTCCCTGTTGCACTCACCTTCTGTTACTTCCTGATGTTAGCCTTTCTTCTGATCTTGTTATTTGCTCTTTTATAAGGACACTGAATCTGTAGGTCAAGTCTACTGTCCAGTTTCCTCCCCCCTTCGAGGCCAGGGCTTTCATGTTCCCAGCAGCAACCTCACACCTTTTCTGGACACCAGCAGTAAGCTTGTTTAATCCATACATCACAAACACACTCACAGAAGCACACAGTAAAGTCATACACATCCTTTCACACACAGTATATACATGTTTTGTCTGCAATCGGGCAATCATTACAACATGTTAAGAAAACATTGCTGGCCATTGTGTCAAAAATGTGTCTAAACTACTTTATGTGTTCTAAAAGACCATTTTACCAATTTGGAATTAAAGGGCAACACACAAAATTCAAACATGGACACACTGTTCATCTTCTATCTATTATATAGAACATAAATTCATCTGCAAAAATACAAAATCCGATCCAAAGGCTTTGTTTTACATGTGGCTAGGTGGTGATGAGGTGATTTGTTTTACATCTCTTAACTTATCGTCTAGTGTTCATTTAGCTTATATCTTAGTGCATACCTTAGATATGTATAGTCCTCGACTTACGACGCCCCTGACTTACGACGTTTCGGACTTACGTCACGCATCTCATAAAAGAAAAAAAGAATTTTTTTTATAATAAATAAATAAATGTACAGTACTGTACAGTTACCAAGCACTTAGCCTATCCTAACACAGTTAAGGAGTGAGTTGAATTGTCTCCCTCCTCCCTAGCAGGCTCCCTTTCACATAAAGGGAGCTAGCTCCCTTTATGTGAAAGGGAGACAATTCAACTCACTCCTTCATCTTTAAAGCTCCGCTGACATCATCTTTTAACTTTCCATAAAATGGCACAACATATATATATATATTAAGATTGACCTCTGATCGTTTTTGCTAAAACAATGTGAAATTAATGAAAATTCCTCTCCAAAATAGTTTAAAATTAGCGCCGTTTTTTTACACGGTAAATTCGGGTTTTTCCGGTCACGTGATTGTGACGTCAGATACAGATCTCTGCTCCAACGGCACATTTAATACAATGGATAAAGATACAAACGCATCCGTCGAATTTAGCCATTTAAAACTTTAGATTTTAGCGATTTGGCTTCAGTTCGTGAAGAAGAAGTTATTTTGAGTGATAAACAACAAACAGCAAGGTTTCTTTTGTCCGTGTTGCTTTTTTTTTCAGGAGAGGTTTCACATACATGAAGTGAGCACCAGATGTCAGCAAAGCAGAGCAATCTACAGTGCTCTGTAATGGTACGTCCTGACCAAACGCGTTTTCAACGGCAGGAACGTCCAGTTTACATGCAAAGTCAATGGGGGACGCACCTCCAGCCACGTCTTGGCGTCGCGCGTCACGTGACGTGCGTGTTGAGCGTGCTGGAAAAGCGTTTTCCGTGCACGTGAACCCGCGTCAGCCTCCAAGCACGCGTTGAACATTGCTGAACGTTTTCGCCGTTCAAACGTTCAAACGCCGTTCAACTCTGGTTGATCAGGGAGAGTCGGGGGGGAGGAGAGAGGGGGACGCGGAAACGAGGGGGCGCGCGCACTATGTGACGTATTGGGACACAGAAAAAACCCGCGGAGTCATGGACTATGGAAGAGAAATCTGTGTGTTCGCGACAACTCCTTCACGACCAGTCAAGTCTGCTCTCTACAGAGACTGGCAGAGTGCAGTGAGGAACTCGTTGTACTGGTAAGCTCCTCCCACACCCCCCGCCGCCGCAGCTTCTCGTTCTGGTCAGGACACAACTGGGTCCAGTGCGTCCACTTGCGTGCGTGACGAGCCTTTTTGCCATTGAAAACGCGTTTGGTCAGTACGTACCATAAGAGTTATCACGATAGCAATAGTTATCATTATAGCTGCATTTAGCTGTGAGGTTCGCTGTTTTTGTTAGCAAGATAACTCATAAACCACACCGCGGATTTTCTTGAAACTTACAGAGCGTAATTTGGTGGCCATTTACAAATTATTAGCTGTATAAGACATTTGAGATAAAATTCAAATTTTTATAATTTATTTTAGTAGCGCACGCGACCAATTTGGAAGAAGTCAAACCGAAACAAATAATAATCCAGCAGATTTGACCATTTCGTGAAACGGTTAAGCTCAGGAACCCTTGTGCTATAAAGTCAGCTAAGAAATATATGTTTTCTCGCAAAGAAATAATTGTTTTTACCGTGTTTTCTTGTGAAGTCCTTCGTACTCGCTCGCTTCTGTGGCCGCCATATTAAGCAGATCAAATGAGCCGCTGACGCGTCGCGTAGCGGTGACGCATAATAGATGCGCGTTATACAACGAAGCGTGTTATTTACGGATTTTTCCAATTTATTGGCAATAATTGGACAAAGCGTGTTATACACAGGAGCGTGTTAAAACTCCGACGAATACGGTACTTGTGCAAAGTGTGACATTGCTGTTGTGTATTTGTGCACAAAAACACAATGAGGTCATCTATTACAAGCTAGAAGCCCTGAGTTTGTACCAAACCGCCACCTTTTATCACTAACTGCTTCTGTGATGTTGAAATACAACCTGAGCACATTTCATTCCTTCACCTCACAGTCAAGTGTGATAAGAACATGGGAACTTTGTCTGTGCAAATAATTGCTAAAAGCAAACCTCCCCATAATAACCACATTTTCAATTATTTGCTGCTTTGCTACTATTTACCTTTAAATGTTGGTAGAAAATTGTGAAAATAGTGTCCACAGTGGAAGAAAATGCACAGAATCAAATGTAATTGTTTTCCTAATTCATAGTGCTTGCACAGACATTTAAACACCTTATTGCTCACTTGTCTCCATCATCCTACAAAATAATAAATAAATAAAAAACTGAAATTGTGCAAAATTTATGTTCTTTTTTTTTCTCGTATTTATTAATAATTAATGGTGCTGTTTAATACGAAGGTTTGTTTAAACCTTTCGACCATCTGCCGGGACACAAGGCATTTCCTGGAGAAGGAAAAACACCCGTGAGATTCCAGGAAGCGAGAACAGTGGGGGAGAGTGAAGACCCAACGATCCTCATTGTGCACTAATTGTGTCTTTAACTCTATTTTACCGTGGCGGAGCAAGAAGTATTGGAGCTGATGGTCCTCCAAGCAGGTCCATATATGAAGTACCTTTTTAAGCTAAGGTGGTCGATATGGTTGACAGCGTTTGTGTGTCCTCATTAGCTGCAGGATGTCCCTCAGTAGGAGAGAGAGGTAAGTAGGCCGTCATCGATGATGAGGCAGTGTGTGTGCATGTATGTGTGTATGTGTATAAGCTATTGTGTATGTGTGTGTGTGTGTGTTAACCATCACAATGATCGATCCTGCTCATAATCTCCCATGGCCCCCTAGGCGGCATGAATTACACCTGTGGGTAATGTGTTCTGGGAGTGTATGTGTTAAGGCTGAGAGAGTCGGATATGGCGTCATCATCATGATGGGGGGGTCTGTATAATTACAGCAGATGGAGATAGCAACTGAGAAACCTGAACGCAGGGAAAGCTCCTCCTTGAAAAACACCACTAACTCCTCTGAAAACAGTGATGCCTGCAGTAAGTCCACTTTTTTCTAGTAGTCTGTGTCTGTAGGGAACAGCTCATGAGGAAAATAAAGAAGCCTTCTTGCTTCTTCACTGTGCGTGTTGTAAATCCAGAAATGAAGCTCAAACAAACCAAAACTGGACCTGGTTCAACTTTCTGCCACAGAAGTTGCTACATCATCCTGCATAGCAAAATAAATACAGTACCGGTACATGCAGATAAGTATCTGTGGTCCGTTTCAGCATTACAGTTCATTATTAAAGGCTGACATTTTATTTTAAACAACCAATTAATAAATTTGTCCAGCGTTTTTGTGCTGCTGTTTTATTTAGCAAAAAAAAAAATGCAGAGCTGCCCACCCACATCTCTTTCACTGCTGGCAGATGTTAATGTGATGTGATAACAGCTGTGATTACAACAGCTTCATTGGCTTCCCAGCCCATATTGCATCGATTACAAAATACATGTACTCCTCCTTACCTTCAACATCTCACTGCCACATTTCAAAGTCCAACTCAAAAATCATCTGTTTAAAGTAGCCTACACACTGTAATTGCAACTGCATTGTCTTATTTTAATTCTATTTTACTTGTTTTTACTTTGTGTATAATATTTTTTGTTTTTATGATTGACAATGTAAGGTGACCTTGAGTGCCAAGAAAGGCACCTACAAATAAAATGTACTATCATTATTATTATTATTATTATTATTATTATTATTATTATTATTATTATTATTATTATTATTATTATTATTATTATTATTATTATTATTATTATGCCTGTATTTGTTCATTTGTCTTTCTGTTAGTAAAATAGCTCATCAATCACTGGATGAAATTTGATGAAACTCTCAGAATGGAATAATTGGATGCACATCCACACATTCCAAATTATTTTTAGGTCAGCCCGATTCATAATGATCTACACAACTTCCTGACCTTAGCAAAGACAGCTATACAATTCAATGTATTACAGTTCAGTTTATTTATATAGCACCAAGTCACAACAGAAGTCATTTCATGGTGCAGGAGCATTCATTTAAATGAAAAGTAAATTGATAGCATTATTTATTTGAGAAGAGACTGCTTTGAATTTAACTCCATCGTAGAATCTTCATCTTGAGCAAGTACGAAGGCAACAGTGGAAAGGAAAAACTCCCTCATGAGGAAGAAACCTTTAGCAGAACCAGGCTCAGCAGGACAAACGGTCATCTGCTTCAACCATCTGGGTTTGAGAGAAACAGGAAGGAGGAATAGATACACAATGACAGGTCAAGAATCACATGTTAAGATAGAAATAATATCAAATGAAAACTATTCAATTGCAACAATTAATTTGAGGAAATTAAGTCAATTTGTCCTCCATTAATCTAAGCCTATGGCAGAATAACAAGTTAACCCTAACCTTTTTTATTGGACTGAGGTTCAAGCACTAAAACGTCAAGTGACAACTTTGTCTAAAACTTTGGTATGCAAGGCAGAGAACAGCCTGTCCTGCTTCAAGGAATGCTCAATTAAGTACAAACGTTTTGACAACTTGTGACTTTCAAGGAATGAAACCCTAACTTTTACTCTAACCTCACCTATACCCATGTTGTGTAATAATAAAAATTAAGACATGAAATCTGTAAAACTTGATTTAAAAAATTTAAATGAAATTCTATTCATGACCAGACAATGTAAATGGACTGTACTTATTTATAAAGCACTTTATTTATCTAATCAAGATACTTCAAAGCTCTTCACACTACAATCTGTGCCCTCATTTACCCATTCATACAGCACTCTACTATTTCTTTATAAAGACTAATCAGTGCTTTATCACATTCAGACACTGATGGGACACACATCAGAGGCAATGATGGGTTCAGTGTCTTGCCCGGGGACACTTCTGCATGTGACTGCTGGTGGAATTGAACCCCCAACTCTCACAATGGAGGACAACTGCTCTAACCACTCAGCCATAGTCGCCCTATTAATGTGAATCCACTGTTTTTGTCACCATAAATTAAAAACATATTTTTACACACAAATACAACTTTTTGCTTTTTGTGTTTATTTTAAGTCAACAAACATGTTCAGTGTTCACTTCAGATCGATTGTGATATAATGGTGGAGATCTAACTTATATTTGAAGATCGTCTCTAAAACTGTGCATACAGTATATTCTTATGAAAACGCTCAAAAGAAATGTATAAAATTTAATCAAACTCGTGAACTCGCACAGCCTTAAAACCAACCATCTGCTCAAAGGACAGAAACCATTTGATGAATATTAAGATATTTAATATTCTGTGAGCAAAAAGCCTGAAATGAGATTCAAGTTCACATAATTAGCTGTGTATCAGATTATTTCCACGTGAGAAGATCACTTGCTCTTATCCAGTCCTTCAGACCTTGATGTTAATTTTGTTGAGGAGGAAAGAGTCGGAATCAGATGAAGGTTGTCGTATGAGTCGGCTCATACATCAAACTAGATGACCTTAGCCTCTGTGACAGTCAGGGCAGGACAGTGTGCGTGTGCTGAGGTGCTGTTTTTTTTAATGTGATTTAGCTTGTTTGTCAATCTCAGAGTCTGTGTTTTTCACTGTGATAGACAAATATGCAAACCCGAACGTGATGATAAGCAAAAAAAAACAAAACAGGAAGCAGTGGGTGCAGCAGACGACGTCCTCAGGTGTAGGATTACACTGACTGAAGATTATTATTGATTTGCTCATGGAGCTGTCAGTCTCTGCTCAGCTATCGGCAGCAGGGCGACTGACAGGGATGGGGTTGGGAGGCCCGCAGCCAACCAGGAGAAACAACACTTCTGGATGGGATGGAAGAAGGTGGGAGATTGAGAAACAGATAACAAGGAGGGATAAAGATAATTGATGATTGTTTCAGCTGTGGAGTGGGAGGAGCAATAAATAAACACAGAGGATGAGAGTGATGGATGAGAAAGGGAATGAGTAAAAAAATTAAAGGAAGGCATCAACATAATTGAAGGCCTATAGCATTCCATGAAGGAATGCCTGTCACCGGACACCTGTCCTGCTGGAGTGGTAAAGCTAAAATCATCTAATGAAGGGTTAGATGACCTGACTGAACATTGTTGGATTTTATACCTGGATTATAAAGGCTTCGGTCCATTCGGACCAGAACCTCCCGCCATAAGAACAGTTTCTTCCCCGCTGCCATCATCGGACTCGTGAACATGCATAATCCTGTTACTGTATAACTCTACTTTGGTCACATTATCACTGTATTTTAACTGCACTACTCCATTTGCACATTTTTTTCTGTATTGTATTGTATTGTATTGTATTGTACTGTATTGTATTGTATTGTACTGTACTGGTTGGTGTGTACATGTTTTCTTTTATAGTTTATCTTTTATTTGCACCTTTATCCCGAAGCAAGTTCCTAGTCTGTGAATCCTGTTCATTGACAATGGATATAATAAACTGACTCTGACTCTGATTATTGTGCATGAACTTTAGTGTTTTGAACCACTTTGTCATGACTGTCTCAAAGGAGTTGACAGGGGAGAGAAAGAGCCCCGGAGCCCATCTTAACGCCAGTAAACTATTTTTTTACACTATGGAATATGCTGTTTGTGGGAATCAGTTTTGTTTGGTGGCTACTCGTACTGAAGAAGTCCTTTGGATGATGGACAAAACGTCTCAGCAAAAAAAGAAACCGTCCAGATGACCTGACTGTACATTGTTGGATTTTATACCTGGATTATTGAGCATGGACTTTGGTCTAATGAAGGGAAAAGACAGAGTTATAGTTGTTTTACTCAAGCCTTGTGAATTACATTATGCACAATCTCATACAAGATCTGGCATGTTCACTTAGCATTTGAGTATGGTGTTGAGGATGACTCTCAGCTACTAACACATCAAGTTTCAGTTTATTATCTGTAAAAATTGGCTGCTTTGTTGCCATTTTTGCTTTTAGTTGCCATGTTGAATTGGGCTGACTCTAAAAGTTAGTTCATTGTGGATGTACTCACATCGCACTTTATGAGATATTTTGCTAATGCTACTGAAAAATACACATGCAGACTTGGGCAAAACCATTACCTCCTATGACAACAGGCAGTGATGCAGAGACTTTTGGATTTTATGTTTACTATAACTTTTACAAAGGCAGAAAAGTACATTTTTACATGAATACATTCACATGTTTGCATCCTGGGATTGCAGAAATGGTTTAGTCAAGATGAAATCCAACAGTTTGAGCTTTCCAGTGGTTCCCAAACCTGGTCCTTG
>JBBPBX010037337.1:9071-30978 GCA_038048925.1 Garcialebias charrua | reverse complement strand
ATATGCAACATAGACATATGCAACATAGACATATGCAACATAGACATATGCAACATAGACATATGCAACATAGACATATGCAACATCTACATGCAGCAAAGACCAACTACATGTACCAACGACACATATGACATCTGCTTATTTTTGAAACAAATGGAACCTCATACTTAGACATATGCAACATAGACATATGCAACATCTACATGCAGCAAAGACCAACTACATGTACCAACGACACATATGACATCTGCTTATTTTTGAAACAAATGGAACCTCATACTTAGACATATGCAACATAGACATATGCAACATCTACATGCAGCAAAGACCAACTACATGTACCAACGACACATATGACATCTGCTTATTTTTGAAACAAATGGAACCTCATACTTAGACATATGCAACATAGACATATGCAACATCTACATGCAGCAAAGACCAACTACATGTACCAACGACACATATGACATCTGCTTATTTTTGAAACAAATGGAACCTCATACATACAGGCCAGCGGTCACTCTTTCAGGGATGAAAATGTTCACATCCTTGATAGAGAGGAACAATGGTTTGAGAGAGTAGTAAAGGAGGCCATCTTTGTGAAAAGAAACCGTCCATCATTAAACAGGGGTGGAGGCCTCCAGGTTCAACTGTCCCCCTCTTACAATGCTGTTATTGATAGTATCACTCAGCCCTCTGTGAATACCAAACAACCATCAGGGTGTTAACGATCCATCGTTAGGCTGATGGTCCTCCTTGATCATGTGAGCAGCTGGTTTTGGCTGTGAGTGGGTGTTATTTATAAGACTGAGCTGAACAGAGCATCTCAGACTGAGGAAGTCTTTCGGATGAAAGACGAAACGTTTCTACAGGTTTTTTTGTTGTTGCTTTGGTTTGTTTTGTTTTTTGAATGTCCAGAGGACCAGACTTGGATTTTCTAGAGAATACTGTACACTTAAGGCCGAGATACAGTGAAGCAGACTCCGTATACGCGCGTATATGCCCGTATACGCGCGTATACGGAGCCTCTGCTACAGCCCGGCTGATGTTCTCGCGTAGATTCTCGTGTTTTCGCTCCAAATTCTACGTCATTTCCTCCGTACCGTCACTTCCGATCGTCACTTCCGCTAGTTTTTCGCTCCACGGAGAGGACTCAACTGAGCTCGCTGATTGGTCACTTTGACACGCCTACTGAAATGATTGACAGATTTCAGTCAGCTCAAAATGAAACCTATCGTGAGCAGCTCGCTCAGACTTCTGCGGTGTTCTGATACGGTCTTTCTACTATATATGTTATAAAAAGTTCTCTCAGAAATAAAAATAATAACAGGGAGTGCTTTTCCTGCAGCCCACAGCCCACCAGGGAATATATAAAACATCGCGCACCCAGGTAGGACCTGAATTCATTCATTTCATTCATCGAGTGAACGGAGGAAGAAGCGGTTACTTGACTTTAGGCAAAAAAACAAAAGAAAAGGCCCGATCAGCGATAAAAAAGAGGAATTTATTTCATTTGTGTAACATACAAAACAGTCCGGAGCCGGGGAAGTTTAGGTCAGACACCGCGCATCGCGTATGCGAATCGCGTATGCGTAGTAAAAAAATACCTTTGCGCGTACTTGCCCTGAGGGGCTACGCGGGGCTACGCTGCGTACGGGGCATACGTACGCTGCGTATTGGCGTATCGTGAGGACGCGCGAGTGTATCTCGCCCTTTATAAGGAAAAGATGCCATGAACTACACACTCTTGCTCAGTAGGTGGCGTATGCACCTAAACGATGTCTGCAATCTGCCAATAAACCAAAAGGAGAAGAAGAAGAAGAAACCCACGAAGAAGAATCCAACCACCAGAAGTGTTTTTGCTGCTAGTGGAAACCATGGCTTAACTTTAATAAAATGACTAGTCAGCTCAGTGCAGCAATTGCAATAATCTTATATCATGCAAAGGAGAGTGAAGTAAAAACGTGGCCCGTCTTTGACAGCTCCGCCGGATTATTTCACTCAGAAGTAACAGAGTGGTCCGTGACGTCCGTCTCAATCAGGTAAATAAAACTATAAACTACTCTCATACCAACATTAAGGTAGCTAACAAGTTATACTCCACTTAAAGCGGTAAGTCAGCTCAAAGGCAAACATGATGCTAACGTTAGCTCGTTTTTTTTTCCTTGGACAAACAACCTGAAATGGCTAATAATGCAGTAATGTTAAGCTAACGGGATATGTTTGTTTATATGTTTGCAGGGACATGGTGAAACCATCAACCCAAACACACCACCTACCATGGACCACTTGTCAAAATAAGTTAATCCCACCTTGTTATAAGGTGGAGAAGCACTGCTCTACTCTAGATGGATGATTTGTCTGGCAGCAGAACCAGAGAAAACTGAGCAGGTGAGATGTCATTCATGCACAACTGTCTTTTCTGCTATTAAAATCTGAAATCTAAATACAAGTACCCTGATGCATGCTCAATAATCCAGGTAGAAAAATCTAAAAAAGCTAAGTCTGGTCCTCTGGACATTCAATGTTTGCTACTTGTTAAAACTCATTATAAATAAATAATTAATGTAATTACATGAAATTACATTATTATAAATGTAGTGGGCATGACCGTGCCCGCTCTGTTACACCCTTGTATTTTTGAACTGTTCCAGAGATGACCTTTACTGACCTTTCAGTAACCAGACATTTAACACAATTTATTTATTAGGGGACCACATATTCAAAATTCACTTTTTAATGTTTTTTTACTCAACTTTGGGTATTTACTTCATAAAAAAACAGTCCTAAGGCCAAAAAAATGCACCCAGTGGTTTATTTACTATAAGTATATTTATTTATCTTAGATAGAAACGGGCCGATTGCACTTCCTGCGGTTTGTTACGTCACAAACCGCAGCCACAACCCACAGCCACAACCCATCCCAACCTTTGTCCCGCCCCCGTCACCTAGCAACCCCTGGTAATGCTCCACCCACGCGGTTCCTGAGTTCATCTCAGCCTGCACACTAGGTGGCGGTATGCACCTAACAGTTGTTTGCGATCCGCCATAAATCAAATGGAGAAGAAGAAGAATAGTTCATCTTGCTGCATTACACAACATGTGTCGATGCACACTCTTCCAGTCTCAGAGAGCAGAGATGCGTGGCTTTATTTTATTTTTAATGGCAATGTCCCGGCGACATTACCGAAGAAAGTTGTAATTTGCGCAGCTCATTTCACAAAAGACTCATTTCTCAACTACCAACAGTACCGGTCCGGATTTTCACAAAAACTTCTGCTTAAGGAAGGTGCTGTTCCATCTATTCGTCAAAGTTCTGCAGATGACGCTAGTGTAAGTACAGACTGATGTCTTTTAAATTATTTATTAGCATTCGGTATGAAGACGTGTTCTTATGCACCTCGATAGTTTAGCTACAGCCTGTGCTAACTGTTTGTGTTCACGGCTTGAACACGATTTAGCGCAGGCTTATTGTTTATGATTAGCTTGTGTTAACTGAGATTTAATGTTTAACCTGTTCAATATTGGTTTCGGCATTGCAAGAAGCAAGAAGTGCCGTTCGGCATGAACATGATTTGTTGTTTATGAAATGCTAACGCGGAGCAACAGCTAATGCTAAGCCTGTGTACCGTGTGTGTGTGTGTCGTGGGGCTGCAACAACGAATCGATAAAATTTTTCAATTAAAAGCGTTGGCAACGAATTTCATCAGCGATTCGTTGTGTCGCGCGATTATGCTTCTTTCATGGCGCCGCGGAGCAGTTTTATTCACCGGTAGAACGTTTTTAAAGCTGGCTGACTGAATAAAGTTTGAAAAAAAAAAAACCTGCAGCTTGCTGTGTGTGGCTTGAACAGGCCGAGGAGGGAGGAGGAAACAGAACAGAAATAATCGTTAGTTGCAGCCCTATAGTGTGTGTTTTCATCTTAATCTGAACGATTGTCTTTACAAAGCTGGTAGTTGTAACACTTTGAGACCTACTATTTTCTACTGATGGTCACAAGATCCTGTTTATCAAAACCATAAAAAGTCTTCTGAGTGACAAATATTCTAATTATCACTGTCCTCTTCAAATATTTTCTCCATAACATCAGCAGCTATGTAGAGCATGCATATAAATCTTATGTTTTCAGTACAGTGCATAATATCGAAGTGCTGTAGGTCACCACAATGCTCACTAATAAATATATAAAAAGCTGAATGTGCCACATGAGACAGTGTCTCATCTGGCAGTATAGTGGGCCAAGCTCAAAACAATTAGTAATCACTTCTAGGTTGTGTTGACATGTTGTCTTGGCAGAAATATATTGTCAAAATCTTTAGTCCGGCTGTGATATAATTAGTATTTCTTTCAATTTAGATATAATTGTTACGTTATATAACATCTTTCATTAAACATAAAAACATTTTCATTTATCTGTCTGTTATCTTACAGGCTCAAACATCTACAAGAAGAGACGTTGCTTGCCAAACAGAGAATGAGCAAATACAACAACGAACTGTGGGTACACAACTATCTCAGAGAACTCTTCTGCCCAACTACAGATCAAAAGGTGTGTAGCTTTGACTTTATTTGACTAAATATCAAATTGTATGTTACTCATAAAATTACTTTTGTATAATAATATTCAACACATATAAACATTCAGCTCAACATACTGTGCACAAGTAAAGCGTATATAAGACACCCATTAGTGTTTATCATCATACCTTTTTAAATAGAACAACTATTTTAGCCCGCTTCTTAGAGGGTGAGTTTTTGGCATTTTGTATATCTCACCAGGTGTCAACGCAACAGTGATAACCAAAGACGCTTGTGTTGGCATGCAAAAAATCCCCTTCTCTGCACATCACACTGTCGTCACGTCTACTCCCATAAAGACAACTGGTCTGGAAGAGCACATGGAAATGGAACTTGAGGGCACTAGCTCAATGTTCATTCCTGAAGAGCTGGACCCAACTTATGATGCTGATGAATCTATCACTGATTTAACCACATCTGCAGACATGTCGTGAGTAAATGATTATCTATTTATTGAATTTCATATAACGCAGTGTTTCCCCTACCATTATCCAAGCGGGGTGCCCCACCCCGCCAACAGAACTGAGCACCCCGCCTACCAAGCCGAACGTGCCCCCCCACCCGGCACTGACATAGCACTAAGCTGCACAAAATACAGGCTCTCTAGCTAAAAAGCTAAAGGGGCCTCTTCCCTCATGCTGAAAGCTCCCTACCCCTGCTCAAAAACTGTTGGTACAAGCTTCGCTCAGACATGTCTCCATCCCTCCCCATCAACAAAAATTATGGAGGAGATGAGCACCCCGCCATGGCAAGTTAACTAGGGGAAACACTGTAACGTATATCAATTCAAATGTAAATCGATAGATAGATAGATTTATTTGTCCCCGTAGGGAAATTAGTTTTGCAACTTTGTCAGCAGGCATTGACATAAAGGACATACTTATACATACTTATACATACATGACATTAACATCCATCATTACAGCAAAGACGTTTCAGCTCAGTAATTCATGATATGTTTGTATTATTTAATGATTTAATTGCTTGTGGTATGAAAGAAAATTTTGTTCTGTTTCTTGAGAATAAAGGAAGGCCGTACCTTCGCCCTGAAGGAAGCAACTCAAATGAAGATCTTAGGGGATGTGTGTCGTCTGCTATAATCTTGTTTGCCTTCCTCATAACTCTGTCCATGTATATCTTTTCCATACTTGGCAGAGTGGTCCCTAACAGTTTGCTGGCTGTAGTTACTATACTTCTCAAGGATTTCTTCTGAGCCTCTGTAGCATTGCCAAACCAACAGATGTTACAAAACGTTAAAATACCTTCAATAAAAGCAGAATAAAACATTAAAAGCATTGAGTTATTGACTCTAAAAGTACCCAGTTTCTTTAAAAAATACATCCTCTGCTGAGCCTTAGTGCAAATAAGGTCAGCCCATGAGTCCCACTTTAAGTGACAGTCCAGAACCACGCCCAGGTACTTGTAGCACGAGACAGTTTCAATCTTCTCTCCATTGATGGTTGTTGGAGAGAATGACTGAAGCTTCCTGAAGTCAATAGTCATTTCTTTTGTTTTGTCCGTGTTCAGAACCAGTTTCGATTGTTTGCACCAATTAATGAAGAAGTCCAGAACTGGTCCGTGCTCTTCTTCCTTGTCGTTTAAAAGGCTTACCAGGGCAGTGTCATCAGCATATTTAATTAAATGTCTATTTGGGAAAGTACTTCTGCAGGAGTTTGTGTACAGAATAAATAACAGTGAAGATAAAACACACCCTTGGGGAGAGCCAGTGCTGGTGGTTGTTTTGTCAGAGAGTGTTGAACCCACTCTGACCTGCTGGACCCTACCTGTTAAAAAGTCTGTAATCCATAAAACCAAGCTATGTGAGATTAAAAACTCTTTTGTTAAGATTTCTGTTAAAATCTTTGGCTGAATAGTATTAAAAGCTGATGAAAAATCCACAAATAAAATTTTTACATGTGCTTTTGGTCTTTCAAGGTGGGAATAGAGTAGATGCAGCATAGTCAGAACAGCATCATCCACCCCTCTAGAGGGCTGATATGCAAACTGTAGGGGGTCTAGAAGATGCTGTGTTTGACAGAGAAGGCCTTTTTTAATTATACGCTCAAAGCTCTTCATCACCAGAGATGTCAGTGCAATGGGACGGAAATCATTTAACTCTGATGGCCTTTGAACTTTAGGCACCGGCACAATTATGGATGTTTTCCATAATAAAGGAACTGTATGGTGTCTCAAAGAATAGTTAAAAATATCTGTAAAAACTGGTGCTAGTTGTGAGGCACAATTTTTAAGAACCTTGCCAGAGATGTTGTCAGGTCCAGGACTTTTTTGAGGATTACAGATTCTAAACATATGTTCAACCTCTGACACTTTTATGATAAATGGAGGCATTGGGGGCACATCCTGCTCGCTCCTCTGATGAGCAGTGTCTTTGCAGCTTTCTTCAAACCTGCAGAAGAAATTATTAAGCTGATTTGGCAACTCTGCTCCTCTAATTTCAGGCAAATATTGATTTGATGATGGCCCTTTACCCTTGTGTGGAATGTTAGTCATAGTCTTTACTCCCTGCCATGCCTGTCTACAGTTTCCAGATGCCAGAGAGGCCTCTATTTTCTCTTTGTATTTGTGTTTATCAAGTTGTATCTGCCTTTTTATTTGTCTTTGCAGGGCCCTTCGAGCTGTTTCATCCAGATTATTATAGGCGTTTCTCCTCTTAACCAGAAGCTCTTTTAGTATATTTGATATCCAGGGCTTATCGTTTGGGTATACTTTGAAACATTTAGAAGGGATTACAGAATCTACACAGAAGTTAATGTAGTCTGACACTGCTGTAACCTGTTCATCAATATTGGGGGAACTAAAAACTTCCCATGTTGTGCAGTCAAAGCATCCTTGCAGGGCCATTATGCTATCATTGTTCCACACCTTGACAGTTTTTACCTGAGGCTTCTCTCTCTGTATCAGCCTCCTATATACTGGGCGCAGATACACTACATCATGATCTGATGCCCCCAGTGGTGGAAGCAGGGATACAGAGAAGGCATCTCTGATGTTTCCAAAACACATGTCAAGAGTCTTGTTCTTCCTAGTTGGACATTCAATGTACTGATAATAGGTGCGTAGAGATTTTTTAGCAGGACAGTTATTGAAGTCACCCAAGAAAAACTTAGGTGCATCTGGGGAGAGGGATTCAAGTTCCTGTGACAAGTTGTATAAAACTTCAGTTGCTTTGCTGAAGTTAGCCTTTGGGTGAATGTATACCACAGTGATGAATATTTGTGGAAACTCTGGGTAGGTAGAAAGGTCGGACAGAGACACACAGCAGCTTAATGTCGGGGTGCACTTGTGTTGTCTCACCACGACCGCCCGGCACCACTCGTCTCTGATCAACAGACAGACTCCGCCCCCGCGCGCTTTCCCGGTGACTTCAGGATTTCGATCCGTCCTGAACGCTGAGAAGCCGGCAGGCTGCACTTCCGTGGAGCCGATGTTGTTGTCCAGCCATGTTTCAGTGATTGCTAACACACAGGCGTTCCGGTACTCGTGGAGAAAGCGCGTGTTGAGCCAGCTCATCTGTTTTTGCTCTCAGAGACTGTGCGTTGATCAGCAGCATTGTCGGCAAGGGGAGCTTGTTCCTCAACTTCCTCAGCCGCCGTCGCATTCCTCCTCTGCAGCCGCGTCTCCTTTTCCCTGCTGGCTTTGTTGTATTAATTCTGAGATGAGCTGGTATTGATTTTATAATGTTGTCACAGTCCAGTAGATGGTCACGTAGTAGAAAGAGTTCCTCTTTGCTGTAGCGAGTCACGTTGTCCTCGTCACCAGCTGTGTTGTCACATTTGCTTCCCATTCTTAAAAACAGCGCAAACAGTCCAATCATACACCATCTGATAAAATCCATTTTGCAGGTTGTAGAAAAGTTTCACGGTAAAAACCTTAGATGATTTCGCTTCATCATTGCTTCACAGCACACGAAAAAACATGACAAAAAACATAAAAATGCCTGACGTGGACAAACGCAGCAGGGCAGCCACAGTGCAACGCCACACCTAAACAGGCTGATGTCTTTTAAATGTCTTTTAAATTTTTATTTTCAGAAACATCACACCGACTACAATACACAATGAGAAAAAATATATTGTGTATGAGACCAACATTTTAGAGTTGTTCAAGGAGTGTCCTGTGTGCAAGCACACATGTACCGTTTGTAATGTACTTTGTGGTACATAAAAATAGATGACGAAGAGGATGCAGGTCGTCTTCACACTGCGTACTTTATTGAACCAAGGCTGAACAAAGACTGCTTGTTCCCCGCTCGGGAAAGCCCCTAACAGCAGTACCCAGCATGCTTTGCGCATGCACTCTTAAAGTGACAGTACACTTAATACCATTCATTACATCTCCCTCCTTAAAAGAGAATGCATATGTGAATACAAATATTTTCTAAACTCCCAAGTAACTGTCAATTTAACTGTAATACACAATTTCCAGTCCACCATCCTCCCTGAAACAACGAGAACACAGTTTCATGTTGACTCTTGTAACCAAAATACAAAATTAAAGTCACAACCCGTGCAGTTGGTGCATACAAACCATTACAAATAAAGACAACTGTCATTACAACAAAAAATCTGCTTCTCTCATGTCAAACCCTTTAAATACATTTGACTACAGATTAAGTTTAATCGGTGGTTTGCTCACTCTGCCGGAACGAGTAATTCTAGAACCTTCAATAAGATTGTCTTGCGTGACAGAACCCGGTATCACTACTGGTTCTTCTGTCCATCCCGTGTCTGTGTCTTCCTTTGAAGTGGTTTCATCAGGACCACTGTCGACTGATGTGAGGTGGTTGGGATTTGCCAACAGGTGGCGCCTGTTCCTTCTGTATCGCTCCCCCTGTGCTGTCTCCACAATATAAGATCTGGGTGTGGAGCTTGTGTTTTGGACCACAGCAGGATTTGTCCACTGTTTCTGTCCATCCAATCTTGTGAGCACCGAGTCCCCTGGGCTCAGTGGTGGTAAGTCTCGCACTCCATTGCGGCGATTGTAGAAATATGCCTGTTTTTGTTTAGCTGAGTCATCAGTTTGTTGAATTTTATTCATGTCAGGCCATCCAGGTTTCAGATTGTCCTGCAGGGTGGGCAGAGTCGTCCTGATTTTCCTGCCCATTAACAGTTCAGCTGGACTGGCTCCTGTAGAAGTGTTGGGTGTGGCTCTGTATGTCATCAGAGCGAGGACTGGGTCATCCTGGCGTAGAATGCTCTTTGCAACCTGAACAGCCCTCTCCGCGTGGCCATTACTTTGGGGAAAGTGGGGGCTTGATGTGACGTGCGAAAAGTCATAAGCTCTACTAAACTCCCTCATCTCTGTAGAAGCCAGCTGCGGACCGTTATCACTCACTAACACCTCTGGAATACCATAACGTGCAAAAGTAGCTTTAAGCCTGGTAACAACTTGGCTGCTCGTAGTAGTCGGTAGATGTAAAATCTCCAGAAATCTAGAAAAGTAATCAGATACAACCAAGTAGTTCTGCTTTTTAAACTCACATAGGTCTACTGCCACTTTCTGCCACGGTCTAGATGGTAGTTCTGTTGAAATCAAAGGCTCTTTCCTGTGTGTATTTCTGTTCTCTACACAAAAGGAACACTGTTGAACTTTAGTGATAATGTCATGTCTCATCTTGGGCCACCAGACTGATTGAAGTGCTCTCTCTCTACACTTACTTAAACCTTGGTGCCCGTCGTGAATCCTCTCTAGAACCTCCTCCCTCATGCTCGCAGGGATAACTATGTGGTTCCCTCTCACGACTAAGCCATCTAGCTCAGACAACTCTCCTCTGACCTGGTAAAAATCCCTCACTGACTCTGGAACTTTGTCAATGTATTCAGGCCAACCTAATCTAATGAAACTGCACACAGTCTGGAGCTGTGAGTCACTAGCTGTGCTGTGTTTTATCTCTGTGATCTTCTGTGGTGTGGCTGGCACCTGACTAACAACAGAGTCTATGTGTGCTGCTATTTCATCGTGTAACGCACTGTCTCCATAACGCTGCTCTGGACCTCTGGATAGAGCGTCCGCCACTGCTAAGGTTTTCCCTGGTGCATATTCAGCTACAGCGTTAAACCTCATAAGTCTCATTAACAGCCTCTGACATCTCACTGGAACATTGTCCAAGTCTTTACTGTTAATAAGGGGCACTAAGGGCTTATGGTCAGTAATAAGTCTGAAGTTGTTGAGTCCAAACAGGTACTTGTCGAATCTTTCACACGCCCAGACGCCGGCTAGGCATTCTTTTTCAATTTGAGCGTACCTCGTCTCGGCGTCGCTCAGTCTTCTGGACGCGTAGGCTATGGGTTTCCACTGGTCTTTATGTTGCTGGAGAAGGACAGCGCCTAGTCCGTAGCTGCTAGCATCCGCTGACACCGCTGTTGGTTTGTTGACGTCGTAGAAAGCTAGAACTGGGGCTGCCACCAGCAGGGCTTTGAGCTTCTGAAAAGCCTCTTGTTGTGCATGCTCCCACACCCACTCTGTGTCACTTTTTAGCAGTGCATAGAGTGGCTCACCCACTGTGGACAGTTCTGGAGCATATTTTGCCAGATAGTTCACCATACCCAGAAATCTTTTCAGTTCTGTTGTGTTGTTTGGCTGGGGAAAGTTCTCGATGCCCGTTACCTTTTCTGGGTCGGGTCGGACACCATTCCCGTCGATAATGTGGCCTAGAAAACGAACCTGAGCTTGTCTGAACTTGCACTTACGTTCGTTTAGCTTGAGGCCTGCCTCCTCGATGACTTTCAGAGCTTTGTCTAATCGTTGGTCATGGATCTCCTCAGTTTCTCCGTGGATGAGGATATCGTCCATGTAGACTTCTGTCCCTTCTAGTCCTACCAGAGTCTCTGCCATTTTCCTTTGAAAAATCTCTGGCGCGCTGCTGATCCCGAAAGGGAGACGCCGGAAAGCATACCTCCCTAGAGGAGTGATGAAGGTGGTGAGCATTTTACTGTCCTCATGCAACGGCACTTGATAAAACCCGCTAGCTGCATCCAGTGAAGTAAACACTCTTGACCCTGCGAGTCTAGGTAGTATTTCCTCAACAGTGGGCAGCACATACTTTTCACGTTTTACCGCTCTGTTAAGCCTCCGGAGATCTGCACAACAACGAACCTCCTGCTTGTTAGGTTTGAGGACAGGCACCATGGCTGCACACCACTCCGTCGGTTGAGTTACCTTTTCGATGATGCCTTCAGTTTCCAGCCGGTGTAGCTCTTTCTTTACCAGAGGAACGAGTGGAAGGGGTATTCGCCTCGCTGTGTGTACAGCATACGGTTGGGCGTCGTCCTGTAGGAGTATTTTCACTGGCTCGGTATTCAGCAGTCCTCCTGACCTGAAAACACCAGTCAGTTCATTCACTCTTTTCACAAGTCCCATGTTTACAGCTTCCTGACGACCCAAAAGACAGCTGACTCTCCCTCTGATAACATAGGCTTTAAATGAGTACACTTTTTCTTTGTACTTTGTCGTAGCCTGAAACAACCCCATGCAGCTGAGGTTCCCCCCTGGCCAACCAAGCATGTATCTGGTGGGTCGAGCTCTATTTTTGGCTTCATCATTTTAAATGTTTTTAGGTTAATAACTGTGGCGTCTGCACCAGTGTCTATTTTAAAAGTTATTGGGACGCTGTGCACCTCCAGATTGACTGACCAGTCTTCCTGGCTGCTTATTTTCCCATTAACTTCACCCAAAAAATAAGGCTGCTTCACCTCCTCAGTGACTTCTCTCACTTGTTTTGAGTGACACGCATGCTCCCAGTGTCCCTGTCTGTGACACTTATTACACTTGCTCTTGAGTGCGGGGCATTTATTAATGTCTGAGTGTTTGGGTTTTCCACATCTCCCACAGCTCTCTGATTTCTGTGCTGTTTGGTGGTCGCTGCCATCCTGCCACTGTCTGTGTCGTCCGCTCCTCCCCACGTGTGGGCCGCTGTGACGACTCCTCTCCACGTGTGGGCCGCTGTGTCCGCTCCTCTCCACGTGTGGGCCGCTGTGACGACGCAGCGTGTTCACGTGAACCTCGTGTGGGTTAGACTGAAGACTGCACTGCAAATTTGAAAGTGCAGATTTAACACCATCAGAGTTAAAATCAACACTTTTGCAGACTTTATATGGGAACCACTGCTGCAGTGTTAAATTAACACTTTCGAAAGAGTAAAAAAACCAACACTTTTGTGGTGTATAATATTAACACCATTAGAGTTTTAAAAGTACACTAAATTAGTGTTAAAATCACACATTGGACACTGTGAGTGAATAAAAGTTTAACACTGAAAGTGTTGTTTTCTAACTTTTTTATAGTGTTAAATTTACAAAAATAACTCTACTATATGTAAATATAAATGGATAACATACCCTCAAATTAACACTACTGTATTGGCTAAAATCTACAATCATTAGTGTAAAGTTGTCAATCTAGAGGAAGAGACCACACACAACTACCATTTCACATTTTTTAATGATCACACAATTCATCTCACATCAGCTCAGAACAGAGCAAAAAATCTGTTTAATCTAAACAATACAGCTATCAGGCACAACATAGATAAAATAATCTGTACCGTAAGACATTTGAATATCAAAGGGCTTAAAGTGTCTTAAATCACAAAGTCTAACAACTGAAACCTTGTGCATTTGGTCAACAACATGAAAAGCATGAAAATGTTCCACAAATGTTGTTTCCATCTCAGATACCAGAAAATAAATACCATCTCTCAAAAATACAAATAGAATCTTACTGAAAACAGGCAGCTCATTGATAAAATCTGTGCAAACAACAAGTCCAGTGTGAAATTCAATGCCATTATGTTTGACCCAATTTGTGAAATGCATTTCACTTGACATTTCAATATGAAAATACTCGGAAATTATGTTACCATGTTTTACAGTAGTCAAAGTTTTGAATTTGACAGGACCAGACTCAATGCCATTTACTGATAAAGATTCCCAATGATAAGCAACAGCAATCTGATGTTTCTTTGCAAGGGATTTAGTTATGTTCTTGAAATTTTTTATGCTCTCCTTAAAGAACTTGTGTTTGGCTTCATACCTCATACTCCAAACATGCACCAAGGGTCCAATTTGGCGTATACTCTCAGGATAGTGTATCATAAAGTGATGTTTAGGTATCAGATTATTTTGTGGGTACAAGTCCACAAACAACTTGTGATGCTCTTCAATAAGATGTTTTAAAAATACAGTCATGCCATAGGTAACGCACTGGGAAAACACAATATTAACAATGTGTAACAAAAGCAGGAGCAAATGCCAATGCCTGTCACCCTCTGGTACAACGTCACCAAAAATCAGAGGAATGTTCCGAATGAGGCATAATGTCTGACTGGCGTTGAGGCCAATACCAGTACAAAACAAGTTTATGCGAGTAGGACGATTCTTTTTATCCAAAAAGCCATAGTTAAATGCATAAACGCGTTGAAGTATGTTTTCAGTAGAAATAAAGTTCTTATTTAAATATTCAAACAACAACTTTACTTCATATTGTGCTACACCCTCCAAGATATCGTGCATGATATCCAACACAAAATTATCCGATACGCTGAAATAACTCAAGGAGTTAAGGATGCTGTTGTGTTTAATACCAAAACATGAACCTTCCCTTGGGTTCGCCACAAGATATCTGTAGTGCTCCTCATTAGTTATTTTCGTACGCAACTTTAGTCGTGGGTCATCTTCACTGAAGACTGTCTGAGCAGAGACTTTGTCAATAAGACACATTCTACAGTAGTAGTTCGCGGAGAACGACTCAACATAACCAAGAATTGAGTTTAAACCTAAATTATCTCCAGTTATTTGTGCAACAGTGCCATAGAGAGGTTGCTCAGTAAATGACACTTCCATACCACGTTGTTCTAGTATTTTTACATCATCTATAAATGGAGAAAGTATTTTGTCAATACCATATTTTTTGGCATCTTGAGAATGAAACAAAGAAATAAGATGGATGTTCATCAATGACGAATTTAAATTGGGTGGCAAGTTGCGCAATGTAAAATAGAGACATCCAAGTTTATGAATGCCTTGTTTTGACCCTAGGGGATTTGCTGTTTCAAAGTCATCATAATAAACTTGAATTTCTAAAGCACCTTTGCATTTTGAAAATAATGGATTTTGTTTGTAATATTTGCCATCACAAAAATCCTTATACAAGCCATTCAGAGTGGAGGCTTTATCGAGTTGACCGCGAACTTCAGCATTTTTGAAAATAAACTCCAATGTTTTAAAGAGAGGTACATAAATAAAAGTGTCATTTACAGGAACTTGCTCATATACTCCAGATATTTTGTTTCTTTTTGAATCATACCTCACTCCCAAATGAATTTCAACTGGCTCGACAACACCCCATTTTTCAGTAAAATACTTGGTCCATTTAGAGTTTGTGTTTAATTCACTAAAGGGATTAAAGACATTGCTGAAGACCTCTTCCACTGCATTTCTACAGGGATTATTGGCTGGCACCACACTCATCACTTGGTCTTTAAGTTTCCTATGAAGTTCATTGACATAGTCCTCCATGCTTTCAACAACAGACAACACAACATTGTTGGAAACACCACGGCCCTGTAACTTTGCTACAACTGAAGCACACATGTCCTTTGCCTGCTCACTGGACATAAAAGATGTTGAAGGTGCCTCTTCAGCCATGTGAGGCACACCTTCCTGACCTGTATGTTCAATAGCATATGACTGATGTGGATTTGGAAAATCTGGACTTGTTCTTGTGTTAGCAATACTGTGACAACTATTTAGATGCTTTCTAAAACCTTTGAAACTTCTGAACTGTAATGAACATGCATCTTGGGCACAAATGAGAACAAATTTTTTGCCTGGGTAGAGCCCATGAAAATATTTAAGATGCTGGATTAATCCACTGGGTGCATTGTGAAATGATCTACAAATGTGACACCGATACATTTGTCAAATTCTTGTCTTTTAGCTTGCGAGATACACCAGATATAAACTTCACCCTTAGCTCCTGTTCATGAACTTTGCTCTTAACTCTTTCACTTTTGGATTTTCTTTTGTGCTGTCCACATCAATACCATAGATAGTGGTCTGCAGGAAAGTGTACATGTTTGTTAGAGCACTATCATAACTTGTGCTGAAAACAAAGTGAAGTTTAAAGAGTTCATCAATTGCTGCCAAGGATGTGGTCCCTTGGCAGGGGATGAGCTTCTTATCTACCACAATGTAGTATGCGCTGACCGACTGCTTGTTGGTTCCAGATGCAAGGAGGTATGGCTGGCACTGTCTCTCCTGGTGCAGAAGGTGCTCATCAAAGCTCTTACATGACTGTAGCAATAAACCAAATAATGCTAATTTTAATTTTGTTCCACAGTCTGCTACAAAATGATTCAGTTGCACAGCATTTACCTTGTGAAACACAACAAGATGGTCCATAGCCTGAGCAGCACTGATCTTCAGCATTTTTTTCTTTGCAGGCTGAGGTGGCAGAATATGCAGCAGCAGCAGAAATGATGCCATGTCACTATCCCACTCTGACAGAATTGACAAAAGAAAAAAAAAATGTATCAAAGGCTGTCTCCCACATTTTCTTCTAAAGGAATGATGGCCAGATGATTGAAATACTGTTCAGCGAATACCTGGTTGGTAGTCCAATGGCTCCTCTACATCCTGGTTCCTGGCAGACCTGAGCAAATTTAGAAGTAATGGTGTAGCTGTCAGGCCCTCAGCTTCTTGTAACACCTTTCCTTTGAAGGATGTATGCCACTTCTCCAGCAGTTTAGTCGACTTCTCTGGTCCAAAGAGCAGTGTAAAATCTTGCAGTATCTGCAACATCAAAGAGACATTGCATAGCTATTTGTAACAATTTCCACAAGCACCGCATGGCCAAAAAAAACCCCAAAGGGTTTCATTAGAGGATACCAATACATACCAGCCCTTTTGTGTCAAGAAACCTTGGAAACAGCGAAAGTATGTTGTGCGATTCATGTGGATCATGAACAAGACGGTGTCTGTACTCAAAGGTTTTCTTCATCTTCTGCAAGATGATTTCTTGATCATTGGTGTGGTTCATTAAGGATATGGCTGCTTTACAAATCTCCTCATCCAACTGAGGATTGGCCTGAGGCAGTTCCCTCTCTTGTGTTGGACCACCTCCTCCAGGTGTCTGTATTTTTGGGTCCTTGCACACAAGTTTTGTCTTTCTCTGGATTGTCTTTAGCCGCCAGGCAAGAAATCCAGAGCCGCTTTGGCTGTCATAGTAATGTTCCTGAGAACAGAACAGAATTTATGCCATTAGAAAATTAAAAATCCACTTCAAAACCAGTTTGTGTTTACATTTTGAGGCATTTATCATCAGGCTTGTAATCAAAATGCACATACCAAACAAGACCACACTGAGTCAAGATAAGTTATCAGAACTTACATATCCTTTTCTGGAAAATGGATCCTTCAATGCAGGGAACAAGGTAATGATCCCCAGCGCATATTTCTCTTTAGTTTGACGCTGAGGAATTCTCCTGTGAATAACCAAAAAGAGGTTATTAATCTACGGATTTAAATGCATTGAATCAAAATAAATATTCGTTAGCAGGTTAGGCGTATTAAAGATGAGAATGGTAATGTTCTAACAAGTGAGGAGAGTGTGATGGGAAGATGGAAGGATTACTTTGAGGAGCTAATGAATGAAGAGAATGAAAGAGAAAGAAGAGTGGAGGTCATAGAAACTGTGGACCAGGAAGTGGGAAAGATTAGTGAGGGTGAAGTCCGGAAAGCTCTGAAAAGAATGAAGAAGGGGAAGGCAGTAGGACCTGATGACATACCAGTGGAGGTTTGGAAATGTCTTGGAGAGGTGGCAGTGAGGTTTTTGACTCAAATATTTAATGGAATATTTGAGGGTGAGAAAATGCCTGAAGAATGGAGAAGAAGTGTGCTGGTTCCCATTTTTAAGAACAAGGGTGATGTACAGAGTTGTAGCAACTACAGGGGAATTAAGTTGATGAGCCACACGATGAAGATCTGGGAGAGAGTTGTGGAAGCAAGACTTAGACAAGAGGTGACTATCTGTGAGCAACAGTATGGTTTCATGCCAAGAAAGAGCACCACAGATGCCATCTTTGATTTGAGGATGTTGATGGAGAAGTACAGAGAGGGTCAGAAAGAACTCCATTGTGTCTTTGTGGATTTAGAAAAAGCATATGACAGGGTGCCAACAGAGGTGTGGTATTACATGAGGAAATCTGGAGTGGCAGATAAGTATGTTAGATTAATACAGGACATGTATGAAGACAGCAGGACAGTGGTGAGATGTGCTATGGGAGTGACAGATAGCTTCAAGGTGGAGGTGGGATTGCATCAAGGATCAAGGAGCCCCTTCTTGTTTGCTCTGGTGATGGACCGACTAACAGATGAGGTCAGGCAGGAACCCCCATGGACTGTGATGTTTGCAGATGACATTGTGATCTGTGGTGAGAACAGGGAACAGGTGGAAGAGAACTTGGAGAGGTGGAGGTATGCACTTGAAAGAAGATGAATGAAAGTCAGCCGTAGTAAGACGGAGTACATGTGTGCGAATGAGAGGGAGGCTGGTGGAACAGTGAGGCTATTCGTGAAATAGGTTTGAAAAAAAACAGGATACTGGACCACCCCAATGCTAATAAGAACATTCTACACATAAAAATGAGCAATTTTCAATAAATTGCAAGTTAACAATGTAAAACATGCGATAGAATAATAACTAATAGATTGACAGCCATATTAAAAACCTGAACAGCAGTCTAACATTATTTCACTCATTGACTTACCCTTCAGACTCAACCATGTGTGCTGAAAGCATATTAACCATCTGCCTTCTTCTAGCATCACTCAGTGTTCCGGTTTCTTCATATTCCTCAACTACAGCTGCCCCTCCTGGTTTTGTCTTTAGAATCTCCTTTACCAACTAGACACCATTAAAAGAGTGAGACTGGTATTTATTTTATTTTAACTTATCAATATACTTTACGATAAATAGTCTGACATTTTTGTTCCTATCAAGCGTAATCATAAAAATGCCTATTAAAATATGTGGGGTGGTAGTATTTCCCTGTCATCCCAGTAAAAATTCAGTTCATGTTATTTATACAGCACCAGCTTTATCTTATTATTCCTTACAAACATGATTTGGCATACTCTGAAGGAATTTGTAACTTAACTTTTGAGTATAAATTTCAATGGATTGACTTTAAAATTAATGACATATGAAACCATCCAGTAACAATATTACCTCTCTGGCAGAAGAACTTTCAATAGCTTCATCATCCATTCTGATTTGCTTTGGCGCTCTTGACACTTCATAATCACTGCTGCCACTAGACACACACAGCATACTCCGGCTGGAAGAAGACCGTGATGTGGATGGAGGTGATTGCGGTGTGCTTGAGTCTAAGAAAACAAGTACAAACAGAAATAAAAGAGGCAGCCAGTGGATAAAAACTTAAGCCCCCAGTATAGCTCTGTGTATGTTATTTTGTAGAGGTACGCACGTGCTACGCAGAGGAACAAGCGTACCCCCGCAGGGCATGTACGTGCAAAACTCAAATTTTACGAACGCGTACGCAAACGCGGTGTCGCACAATAAACTGCACGGCGCCGGACTGTTTTGTATGTGACACAAATGTATTAAATTCCTCTTCTTCATCCCTGATCTGGCCTTTTCTTTTGGTTTTGTTTGCCAAAAGGCAAGTGATCGCTTCCTCCTCCGTTGACTCCATGACTGAAATGATGAGAAATGAACAAATTTGTCACGAGCGAATTAAACTCAGGTCCAGCGTGGCTGCAGGAGGTTCTGGAGATTTCCTGGTGGGCTGGTCTGATGTGTGGGCTGCAGGACCAGCGCTCCCTGTTTTGTTTTTTAGAACTTTTGGTAACACTTTATAATAACTACACATTATTTAGCCTTATTTAAGCATTAATAAACATTTAATTAACATTGAAAACATCATTAATTAAGGATGATTCACACTTAATACACTATTAATTAACATCCATCCATCCATCCATTTTCTTCCGCTTATCCGGGGTCGGGTCGCGGGGGTAGCAGCCTAAGTAGGGAGGCCCAGACTTCCCTCTCCCCAGCCACTTGGAGCAGCTCCTCTGGGGGAATCCCAAGGCGTTCCCAGGCCAGCCGAGAAACATAGTCCCTCCAGCGTATCCTGGGTCTTCCTCTGGGTCTCCTCCCGGTGGGACATGCCCGGAACACCTCACCAGGGAGGCGTCCAGGAGGCATCCTAACCAGATGCCCGAGCCACCTCAACTGGCTCCTCTCGATGTGGAGAAGCAGCGGCTCTACTCCGAGTCCCTCCCGGATGACTGAGCTTCTCACCCTATCTCTAAGGGAGAGTCCAGCCACCCTGCGGAGAAAACTCATTTCAGCCGCTTGTATCCGAGATCTTGTTCTTTCGGTCATAACCCAAAGCTCATGACCATAGATGAGGGTGGGAACGTAGATCGATCGGTAAATTGAGAGCTTTGCCTTTTGACTCAGCTCTCTCTTCACCACGACAGACCGGTACAGCGCCCGCTTCACTGCGGATGCTGCACCTATCCGCCTATCGATCTCACGCTCCAGTTTTCCCTCATTCGTGAACAAGATCCCGAGATACTTAAACTCCTCCACTTGGGTAAGGACCTCCTCCCCGACCCGGAGAGGGCATGCTACCCTTTTCCGGCTCAAGACCATGGCCTCGGATTTGGAGGAACTGATCCTCATCCCGGCCGCATCACATTCAGCTGCAAACCGCTCCAGCGAAAGCTGTAGATCACGAGCTGATGAAGCCAATAGGACCACATCATCTGCAAAAAACAGAGAAGCGATTCTAAGGCCACCAAAACGGATCCTCTCAACACCTTGGCTGCGCCTAGAAATTCTGTCCATAAAAGTTATAAACAGAATCGGTGACAAAGGGCAACCTTGGCGGAGTCCAACTCTCACCGGAAACGAGCCTGACTTACTGCCGGCAATGCGGACCAAGCTCTGACACCGGTCGTACAGGGACCTAACAGCCCATATCAATGGGCCTGGTACCCCATACTCCCGGAGTACCCGCCACAGAACCCCCCGAGGGACGCGGTCGAATGCCTTTTCCAAGTCTACAAAGCACATGTAAACTGGTTGGGCAAACTCCCACGCACCCTCCAGGACCCTGTTGAGGGTGTAGAGCTGGTCTAGTGTTCCACGACCAGGACGAAAACCACACTGCTCCTCCTGAATCCGAGGTTCGACTATCCGACGGACCCTCCTCTCCAGAACCCCTGAATAGACCTTACCAGGGAGGCTTAAGAGTGTGATCCCTCTATAGTTGGAACACACCCTACGGTCCCCCTTTTTGAATAGGGGAACCACCACCCCAGTCTGCCAATCCAAGGGAACTGCCCCCGATGTCCACGCGATATTGCAGAGTCGCGTAAGCCAACACAACCCCACAACATCCAGAGCCCTAAGGAACTCAGGACGAATCTCATCCACCCCCGGAGCCTTGCCACCGCGGAGCTTTTTAACCACCTCGGCGACCTCCGCACCAGAGATTGGAGAGCCCGATCCAAAGTCCCCAGGCTCCGCTTCCTCAGTGGAAGACGTGCCAGTAGGATTGAGGAGGTCTTCGAAGTATTCCGCCCACCGACTCACAACATCCCGAGTTGAGGTCAACAGCACGCCATCCCCACCATAAATGGTGTTGGTCGCGTACCGCTTTCCCCCCCTGAGACGCCGGATGGTGGACCAGAATCGCCTCGAAGCCGTACGGAAGTCATTCTCCATGGCCTCTCCGAACTCCTCCCACGCCCGAGTTTTTGCCTCAGCAACCACCCGAGCCGCATGCCGCTTGGACTGCCGGTACCTATCTGCTGCTTCCGGGGTCCCACAGGCCAAAAAGGCCCAATAGGACTCCTTCTTCAGCTTGACAGCATCCCTCACCGCCGGTGTCCACCACCGGGTTCGAGGGTTGCCACCACGACAGGCACCAACAACCTTGCGGCCACAACTCCGATAAGCTGCCTCGACAATAGAGGCGCGAAACATGGCCCACTCGGGCTCAATGTCCCCCGCCTCCCTCGGAACGTGTTCAAAGCTCTCCCGGAGGTGGGAGTTAAAGCTCCGTCTTACGGGAGACTCTGCCAGACGTTCCCAGCAGACCCTCACAATACGTTTGGGTCTGCCAGGTCTGACCGGCATCCTCCCCCACCATCGGAGCCAACTCACCACCAGGTAGTGGTCAGTTGACAGCTCCGCCCCTCTCTTCACCCGAGTGTCCAGGACATGCGGCCGCAGATCAGATGAGACGACAACAAAGTCGATCATTGAACTA
>JBBPBX010037336.1:0-30978 GCA_038048925.1 Garcialebias charrua | reverse complement strand
GGGATCCCTCGATTGACGCAGAGGAGGCGACCCTTGGATGAAGGTTGAAGACCAAGCGTTGGAGCTGCAGGTCCCCACATCGAAGGTTGTTGGCTGGTTGGCTTCCAGTCAGTGCCACTCTGGTTCTATGTGTCATGCAATTATGTGGTTTTTAGGTGGGCTTATGATTGGGATTTTACATTAGGCCCTACCTATATGCACCTGGTATGTAAGCTATCATGGTTTAGATCAGCTACAATTACCAATTAAGGGGTGGATCAATTCTGTAAAATTAGATATAGGGATCTATAATGCACCTGGTATGTAAGCTATCATGGTTTAGATCAGCTACAATTACCAATTAAGGGGTGGATCAATTCTGTAAAATTAGATATAGGGATCTATACCTATAAAATTTTGGAGGGCTTCTGTAACGAAGGCCTCTAATTCCAAACTATTCCTCCATTCATTACTTAGTTTAGGTTAAACTAAAATAGAAAAATGAAATATAGTTTGATCTAAATGTCTGTTGTCTTTTAGACGAACGACGTAGGATTTGGTATTCCTAATAAATTTTGAAGTCTATGGCGAGACTCATCAAAATGAATAGATAATCTAGAATAGAAACGATCGAATCGGTTCAATTTAGAAATTGTGAGACCAGTGTAGTTTATGGTACCTTGAGTAGCTTTAAACTACATTGACTCTTCGACGATTGAGATTTAACAAAACGAACTGCATGTTGGCATAGTTAAATCCATATCATTCATTAACCAATGTTAATACAAAACCTTTTTGGCTGGGAGTGTTCAGAACCAAACAATATCTCAACTAATGACAACAGTAATGACTAAACAACAAGGAAACAACGTTTCACTGCTTCGACACACTCTTGTCGTCAGATTCCAAAGTGCAACACACAAGAAAAACAGGTCTCAACTTTATGACCGAGGTCAAATTAAATCTCGTGGATTTAAACGGTTGTTAAGGTTAGTTTTTTGTTGTGGGTTTTAGGCTTAGCGTTTCTAAGTTCAAATTGGACAATGCGACTTATAGGGTGGAAAATACGGTAGTTTAAACCTGATTAGTTTATTTACTAACTTGTGTTTGTACGACCTTATTATCCCATGAAGTCGGTGTGTTTGTGAGATCTTTGTCTTTTGTGGATTCATTGAACGCCTTGTAAGGTTTGATCTGATTTCGATGTACCCATTTAGCAATTGGCTCTTTGCGGCCTTTGCTGATTTTGATTTCGTAGACGACTGAGGACACTTTGTCTGTTATCAGATGAGGTCCAGTCCACCTGGGCATCAGTTTGCGGGCGAGAGTTCCGGTCTCGGACCCTCCTTTCCCGGTTGCTGGGGCGAACGTATAGTACCAGACTCTGTCTCCCACTTGGAGTTCATTATGAGAGGCCTTCTGGTCGTAGTACGCCTTGCGTCCTTCAGCGGATTTTTCCAGGTTTTTCTGGGCGAAAGCAAAAGTGTTTCTGAGGTGTACATTCAAATCTTTCATGTATTGTTGTGTGGTGTAGGCTGTCGCCATGGCGGCGTCGCCTGGTTGGTACAACAGGTGTAGAGGGAGAGTCATTTGTCGACCGGTCATCATCTCGAAGGGAGAGATGCCAGTTGATGTGTGTGGAGTGGCTCTTATGGCCATGAGGACCAGAGGGAGTTTCACGTCCCAGTCCTTGTGGTTTGCAGCCACGTATTTCTTCAAAATACTCACCACAGTTCTGTTTGCTCTCTCTACTTGGCCTGAAGCCTGTGGGTGGTAGCCGACATGAAAGTTGGCCTTGACGCCTAGCGTCTTCCACAGTTCTTTCATCACTTCACCTGTGAAGTGTGTACCTTGGTCTGAGTTCACCCTAAGGGGAAGTCCAAACCTTGAGAATATATGATTCATTAACAACATAGCAGTGGTTTGTGCTGTGTCGTTAGGAGCTGGTAGGCATTCTACCCATTTGGTAAATGCACAGGTTACCGTGAGAAAATATTTATTTCCTCTAGAGCTCTTAGTGAGTGGTCCAACCCAGTCGATCTGGAGGTCAGACCATGGGAATGCAATGCCTCTGCTTTGCAGTGGTGCTCTGTGAAGTGGTCTGGTTGGCTGAAACTGGCCACAGACCACGCACCCTTCAATGTAGTCCTTGACATCCTTTTTCATTCCAGGCCAATAGGCAATTTGTTTTAATGCCGTCAGCGTGGCTTTATCTCCTTTGTGTCCTGCGGACGGGAGATCATGGGCATGAACTAACATCACCCCCCTTTGGTCATGGGGAACCACGAACACAGGTGAGGACGTTGGTCCATGAGCGAAAGTTAGGATGCCTTTGATTAGTTTTAGCTGTTTGCGCAGCTGGTAAAGGACTTTAAGGTCTGGATCGGAATCCAGTTCGTCTTTAGACGGAGTGTTTTTGTCTGGATCAGTCAGGTACAGTATCATGGAGTTGATAGCAGGATCCGACTTCTGTAGTTGGATGATGTCTGGGTCAGTCAGTGCGGGTCGTACAGAGACTGCGTTGTCAGCAGGTCTGGCTGCGGCCTGTGCACGTGTGACTGCCATAACCCTGACTGTAGGTTGTATTGACAGAGTCTTGATTAACCAGGAGGGGTCGAAGGACCATAGAGGACCTTCGTCGGCTCCTTCTTTGGCTAAGGAATCTGCAATGTCATTGTAGTGCTTGTCATCGCCTGGGACTCTAGAATGTCCTGGAACTTTCTTCCAGTAGATCTGTAAGTCGTGTGATGTCACCAAGTGATCACATGCCATGAAAAGCTCTTTGTGCTTCACCACCTTCCTGTCGCTTGTTAGGAAACCATTCTGTTTCCACACAGCGAGGTGACAAGCGAAACTTAAACGAGCATAGTTAGAGTCAGTGCAGATGACTAGCGTCTTGATGGAGCGTTCTACTACCATCTGGAGAGCTATTAGGATTCCTGCAATCTCAGCGTACTGAGAAGTCTGAGAGCCTAATTTGTAGCTGAAAGTTATCTGCTCTTGGTCTTGGAGGAGGACCCCTCCAACACCTGCTCTGCAGATTTTGTCGCGGAGGAATGAAGATCCATCCACGTACAATGTTGTCATATCTTTGCAGATATTGTCATCAAAGAAGTGGTGATTCGGGTCTTCAGTTACTGGGGGTTTTACCTCAACCGGCGGCTGGGTGGCTGGTACATCTTGTGTACACTTTTGGCAGATTGCCAAGTCCGTCCCCAGATGTGACTTCTTGTTTTGACCATAACGTATGTCTAGGTTAAAACTTTGAAGCGCCATGAGCCACGTTGCAACACGTGAGTTTGTTACCACACCATCTCTGATGCGTTCACTGTTAAGAAAAGTCACTGGCTGGTGTTGTGTTTCCACAATGATTTTCTGTCCACCAATGTAGCTGGAGAAATGTTTAACTGCCCACACTGTGGTCAGTAAAGCTTTCTCACAGTCTGAGAATCTCAACTCGGGGCCTGCCATCGTTTTGCTGGCGTAGGCTACTACACGTTTGTCTCTGTCGTGTATTTGGTACAGACCTGCACTTATGCAATGAGCTGAGAAGCCCACTTCCAAGTAAAACTCTTTGTTGTAGTCTGGGTAGACTAAACATGGGGCTGACTTGATCCTGTTTATAAGAGCGTCCATTGCCTGCTGCTGTTTGTCAGTCCAGACAAATGGAACGTCTTTCTTAAGGAGTTCAGTCAGTGGTTTCGCAAGGTCCGCATAGTTTTCTATGAATTGGTTCGAGTAGTTACACACGCCCAGAAAACTTTGTAGTTCTTTGAGATTGGTGGGGACTTTGAGATTGTCGAGGCCTTGGGTGCGAGTCAGCTGTGGTTGTACTCCGTCTGGACCTACAAGTAGGCCAACGTAGTCCACCTTGGTTCTGCACCATTGGCATTTTGACAGTGATATCTTAGCACCAGCAGTTGTTAGTTGATTCAGAACGTGGTCGATCTCAGCCAAATGTGAGTCCAGTGTTGGCTGCCTCAAAAGGACATCGTCCACGTAAATCAGTGTCCCACGCTCGTGGGCGTCTGGACATGCTCTGTTCAAGAAGATGTTGAACTCTGCAGGTGAGTTAGCGTAGCCAAAGGGACACCTGTTAAAGGTGTATTGACGGCCACCAAAAGTGAAAGCTAGTTTGTATTGGTCCTCGTTGTGCACAGGGATGGTCCAAAAACCAGAGGCGATGTCGAGGGTCGAGAAGTACTTACCATTGGTGACCTTGGGCAGTTCCTGTTGGAGGTGGGTCATTGGCCATCTTGATAAGGGAACTTGTTTGTTTAGCTTTCTGTAATCAATTGTAAGTCTCCACTTACCATTTGGTTTTAACACTGGCCATAAAGGCGCAGAGTAAGTGCTGTTACAGTATCGGATGATACCTTTTTCTAACAGGTCATCAATGATTTCCCTGATAGGTTGATGTGCTGCCAGAGGAATCTTGTATTGTCTGACAAATGCAGGTGGAGCATTAGGCGGGGTTGGGATGCTCACTGTGTGGAGCGTGGTCAACCCACAATCCATCGAGTCAGTTGAGAATGATTTCTCATATTTTAGAAGAACTTTGCGAAGTTTGTCCCTTTCTTCATCAGTTTTCAGGGCGTCGGCTTGGGCGACCACCTGGTCAATCTGTGAAGCAACTGAGAGGGGTTCTTGTTCTTTGGGGAGCTCCAGTGAGTCCCCTTCAGTGTCGTAAAACCTGTCAACAGGTAGTGCACTGTAAGTTTGGGGGCATAGACTGTCTCCTTTGTTGAAACCGAACCTGCGGACAGTGTCCTGGTCGGACTCAGTGGGGGAGAAAAGAGCTATGGCCTGTGTTGGTTTCGTGAACAAGACTTGCCCCGTGTGTTGATTTGGGATCAAGTTTTCTGGGAGTCCTCCCAGAAATGGAATGCTTAGCTCAAAATCATGAAAATCAGTAGAGATCAACCATCCTAGCTGTGTGTTTTTTGGGATCAGTACCTCTTCTGTGCTTGTGTTGCACACAGCAACAGTCGTGGTTCTGCAGTCGAGGGTCACTTGGCATGTGGCCTCCATGGACAGTCCTAAGTTGAAAAACATAGGAGATGGTTGAAAGTATGCCTGTTTTGTGCTAATAGCTTGTCCTTTCATGATGTGACACATCACCGGCTTGTTCATAACCTGAGGTGGTACCGCAGTGTTATGGCTGTTAGCAATCTGGCAGACCTCTGGTATGGTCTGTCCAGCCTTAAGGTTCTCTGTGGTTAGCACAGGAGAGTCCTTTGTGGCTGTGTCTAGTGACCACAGTACATTGTTGTTGATGTCCACTCGGACACCTAATCTTACCAAAATGTCGGAGCCTATGTAGGTTGCATGTGGTAAGTTCGGGACCACGAGGAATGGGTGATCCAGTTCTCGTTGGTTCCAGATTAGTTTCAGGTCAATGATCCCTTTTGCGGTCATTACCTGTTTATCGTTGGGGTCTAACGAAAAGCGGAAAGCTTTTTTGTTCATTCTAGACCCAACTGTTTTTTAACCAAGGTTCCATAGAAAGCTTGGCTGATCGCTGATTTCTCCGTCCAAGGAGACAGAACAGCATCATCGGTGTGGGATCCTTGGATCTCAACACCTTTGACTACCTGTGGTAGGTAGTGTTCAGTGAGTGCTGACTGTTTCAGCTCGCAGAGGAGGCTCTCTTGTTGGGCCTTTTCTGCCTCACCTGTTGCTGAAGGTTCACTTACCGGGATTGTGCTCTCGTTTGAGGATCCCTTTGTGCCTTCCGCGGTACCTGCTGTTAGACAGTCAGTGTCACCTTGTGTAGGCATATCGATCGGCAGTGGTTGGCTCACTCTGGTCCACATTGTCTGATCGCCATAATCTATAATCGCATCGAAGCGGTTTATAAAGTCTTGGCCGACCAAAAATGGGAATGAGTCAACGGCGGACACGTGTACCGGGTGGTATAGCGTCGTTTCACCAATCTGCATGTGAACCATGGCTATAGCTGTTAGGGTTGTTCTCGTCTCTGAGAGTCCCTGCAATACTACAGCACATTCTTTGAGGGGTATTTCCCTGTCAACACCGTTAGCGGCTATCCGTAGCTCCTCCAACAGTGTGGGTGACATAATGGTTATGTCGGCCCCACCGTCCAGGAGGGCCTCTTCTGTGAGGACCCCTTCTAATGTGATTGACAGGTAAGCTTTCTTAGCGGGCCCCTTCCTGATAATGTTACACAGGAACCTCTTAGGTTTTCTTCGACGTTTCTTACGTCTACCATTGTCTGTGTCATTTTCATTCATCTGTACTGGTAGTGCAGTCACACACAGTGGTGTCAAAAGTATTCACATTCATTACTCAAGTAGAAGTATAGATACTGGGGTTTAAAAATACTTCAGTAGAAGTAGAAGTATCAACTCTAGCTTTTTACTCAAGTAAAAGTAAAAAAGTACTGGTTTCAAAACTACTTAAAAGTATAAAAGTAAAAGTAGCGTAAGAAAAAGCAACAACAAAGACAAATGCTTAGGCCGCACCACACGTCACATACTATTGTATAAAACCCCACCTCCCCCACAAAAATCTTTTTTTAGACTAGATTATATTATATTGTTAATGTTGAAAAACTAGGGGTGCACTAAGCTACCTGTCTTAACTGCATATATGCCCATTGAAAATAGACACATTTAAATGCAAATTTAAATATATTAAAATGCAAAAAGTCAAACTTCAAAACATGCCATCAATTACTTTTATTGATGCATCTACATTTAACTTTCAGCCAAACATGGAACGTTCAAGAGTTACCAATAGGCTTGGTTCAGCCGCAAAAGCAGCTGGTTTTCAAAGTTCTTTGAGCCAATGCATGCTCTTCTTGGACTGAAGATCAGCCCAGCAACACTAAACAGTCTTTCACAGGCTGCTGAGGCTGGAAGTGCTGTATTCAGCTTAAGTGATAGATGGCACACAGCTGGGAAGGACTTTGCTGATGTGACTTTCGGCTTGACAGTCCAAGTGGCTTCTGATATAGTCAATATAATATATAGTCAGGAATAAGCTAAGCACAAAGCTCCTGAGTCCTGTGCAATAACCTGTTGTGCAATAACCTGTCACACAACCTGTAGTTTGGTAGTTATGTGCAATATAGATCATGTGCATTTTAGCTTATATTTCATTACTACCTTGAAATAGTTATTCACACAAATTCATCCTGCTTCACCATTAAAATTCTACCATGTTGTTTACTATTTTTCTCTTCAGAAACTTTGTAAATATTATAATTACTGTTTCACTTTTTGGTAGTTTATTTTGTACCCTTATTGCATGCTTTAGTATTTCCTGTTTGCTTGTTGTGTGTTTTTTAGCAAGTCGAAATCGTTTTTTCTCATCCTGAGCATTTCATTGTACTAAGTTAACCCTGTGTTAACCTGCATATAACAATATATATAACAATAGCAGCATGAACATGAGTTTGTGTGAGCAGGTGGGCACGGATTAATATAAAAACATGCTCTCTTTACCTCTTGACTTCTTCACTGGCCTGGTCCCTCACATATCTAGCTGCCATCCTCACTTCAAAGTCTTCTGCAACAGCTCGTCCAGCGCTGACATTTTCTTCTTTTTACAGGGTGGTTCATCATCTGAAATAGAAAACAAGCACCATATATTACTGACTATGTTAGCCATGAAGTTTTTTTTTTTTTACTGACTTTACCATTTTATGTAAAAATCTTCATCTGATGTTCAGAATTTATTTATGTAGGATTCAGAATTTATTTATGTAGGGACTCGTGTATAACATGTGTAAAAGATGTATCATTATCATCATCCCCCGTTACCTAGGAATAAAACATGACATTACATTTAGTGTACAGTATGGTTAAATGCAGTGTAAACAATCAAAAAACAGTAGGCAGAATAAATCTAGTGACAGCAACAAAACACAGCAGACTGTAAGATGTATTTTGACAGTGTGTTGGGGGATTTACCTTGTGATGCAGGGATGTTGTTTTTGCTGATAGGCTTGTGAATGTCCTCTCTGCATCATGGCTACTGTTGTAGCTTTATGCTTCTTATTAATCTTGTATGGCTGTGGGTCATAGTCATGCAGCTTATATTATAGGTGAAGGCTGAGACAACGCAGTTCGGGTCCAACAACGTGTTTATTCTTCTGTGTAACAACAAGACTGTTCACCCATTCTGTGGGCTCATTGACAGGAGTTATCACTGCTACTGAGGAAGGGCAGGGACTTAAAACAGTGTGGAAGAGATCTTCAAGGCCTGTGTAGCTCGTGAACTATCACTGAGTTGCCCGTAAAATTTAGTTACCCGTCGCTTTGTGTGTGGCAGCTGCATGATCCTGCTCGTTGTTGTGAGGCTTGAAAAGTTGTTGGTCGAGGTTTGTTGTGCTACCAGTGTACTTCGGAGGTGCGCTGCATAGCTTACAAATAGCGTGGCTTTTGTCGAGTTTTCCGTCCTTCTAGTAAAACCCGAAAACGTTCCACACTTTAGATTTTTGTCTGGCTGATGTGTTGAAAATCTTTCGCGGTGACTTGCTAGCGCGGCGGCTACTATTTACATCCATGCTCGTGCTCTTGGTGAGCTATGGCGCATGCGTGAGAATAGCTTCGCTCTCGCGTTGTTTTAGAAACGCATTGTAAACCCAGCAAGTCTCGCGATAACCGGTCCGTGTCTTTTCAACCGGTTCATCTCTGGATTTGTGGCTGGTTGCTGTCGGTTTACGTGGATGCTACCGATGCAACCACATCGCTAGCTTGTCAAACCGGATATCCGGTCGAATCGCCTAGTAACGAGGCTATTTTTAAAAAGTAAGGAGTAGAAAGTACCAGTAGTTGCGTGAAAATGTAAGAAGTAGAAGTATAAAGTAGGCTGAAAAATAATTACTTTACTAAAGTATAGATAACTAAAATTTGTACTTAAGTAAAGTAACGAAGTATTTATACTTTGTTACTTGACACCTCTGCTCATTCCCATTTTTGGTCGGCCAAGACTTTATAAACTGCTTCAACGCGATTATAGATTATGGCGATCAGACAATGTGGACCAGAGTGAGCCAACCACTGCCGATCGATATGCCTACACAAGGTGACACTGACTGTCTAACAGCAGGTACCGCGGAAGGCACAAAGGGATCCTCCAACGAGAGCACAATCCCGGTAAGTGAACCTTCAGCAACAGGTGAGGCAGAAAAGGCCCAACAAGAGAGCCTCCTCTGCGAGCTGAAACAGTCAGCACTCACTGAACACTACCTACCACAGGTAGTCAAAGGTGTTGAGATCCAAGGATCCCACACCGATGATGCTGTTCTGTCTCCTTGGACGGAGAAATCAGCGATCAGCCAAGCTTTCTATGGAACCTTGGTTAAAAAACAGTTGGGTCTAGAAATGAACAAAAAAGCTTTCCGCTTTTCGTTAGACCCCAACGATAAACAGGTAATGACCGCAAAAGGGATCATTGACCTGAAACTAATCTGGAACCAACGAGAACTGGATCACCCGTTCCTCGTGGTCCCGAACTTACCACATGCAACCTACATAGGCTCCGACATTTTGGTAAGATTAGGTGTCCGAGTGGACATCAACAACAATGTACTGTGGTCACTAGACACAGCCACAAAGGACTCTCCTGTGCTAACCACAGAGAACCTTAAGGCTGGACAGACCATACCAGAGGTCTGCCAGATTGCTAACAGCCATAACACTGCGGTACCACCTCAGGTTATGAACAAGCCGGTGATGTGTCACATCATGAAAGGACAAGCTATTAGCACAAAACAGGCATACTTTCAACCATCTCCTATGTTTTTCAACTTAGGACTGTCCATGGAGGCCACATGCCAAGTGACCCTCGACTGCAGAACCACGACTGTTGCTATGTGCAACACAAGCACAGAAGAGGTACTGATCCCAAAAAACACACAGCTAGGATGGTTGATCTCTACTGATTTTCATGATTTTGAGCTAAGCATTCCATTTCTGGGAGGACTCCCAGAAAACTTGATCCCAAATCAACACACGGGGCAAGTCTTGTTCACGAAACCAACACAGGCCATAGCTCTTTTCTCCCCCACTGAGTCCGACCAGGACACTGTCCGCAGGTTCGGTTTCAACAAAGGAGACAGTCTATGCCCTCAAACTTACAGTGCACTACCTGTTGACAGGTTTTACGACACTGAAGGGGACTCACTGGAGCTCCCCAAAGAACAAGAACCCCTCTCAGTTGCTTCACAGATTGACCAGGTGGTCGCCCAAGCCGACGCCCTGAAAACTGATGAAGAAAGGGACAAACTTCGCAAAGTTCTTCTAAAATATGAGAAATCATTCTCAACTGACTCGATGGATTGTGGGTTGACCACGCTCCACACAGTGAGCATCCCAACCCCGCCTAATGCTCCCCCTGCATTTGTCAGACAGTACAAGATTCCTCTGGCAGCACATCAACCTATCAGAGAAATCATTAATGACCTGTTAGAAAAAGGTATCATCCGATACTGTAACAGCACTTACTCTGCGCCTTTATGGCCGGTGTTAAAACCAAATGGTAAGTGGAGACTCACTATAGACTACAGAAAGCTAAACAAACAAGTTCCCTTATCCAGATGGCCTATGACGCAGCTCCAACAGGAACTGCCCAAGGTCACCAATGGTAAGTACTTCTCGACCCTCGACGTCGCCTCTGGTTTTTGGACCATCCCTGTGCGCGAGGACCAATACAAACTAGCTTTCACTTTTGGTGGCCGTCAATACACCTTTAACAGGTGTCCCTTTGGCTACGCTAACTCACCTGCAGAGTTCAACATCTTCTTGAACAGAGCATGTCCAGACGCCCACGAGCGTGGGACACTGATTTACGTGGACGATGTCCTTTTGAGGCAGCCAACACTGGACTCACATTTGGCTGAGATCGACCACGTTCTGAATCAACTAACAACTGCTGGTGCTAAGATATCACTGTCAAAATGCCAATGGTGCAGAACCAAGGTGGACTACGTTGGCCTACTTGTAGGTCCAGACGGAGTACAACCACAACTGACTCGCACCCAAGGCCTTGACAATCTCAAAGTCCCCACCAATCTCAAAGAACTACAAAGTTTTCTTGGTGTGTGTAACTACTCGAACCAGTTCATAGAAAACTATGCAGACCTTGCGAAACCACTGACTGAACTCCTTAAGAAAGACGTTCCATTTGTCTGGACTGACAAACAGCAGCAGGCAATGGACGCTCTTATAAACAGGATCAAGTCAGCCCCATGTTTAGTCTACCCAGACTACAACAAAGAGTTTTACTTGGAAGTGGGCTTCTCAGCTCATTGCATAAGTGCAGGTCTGTACCAAATACACGACAGAGACAAACGTGTAGTAGCCTACGCCAGCAAAACGATGGCAGGCCCCGAGTTGAGATTCTCAGACTGTGAGAAAGCTTTACTGACCACAGTGTGGGCAGTTAAACATTTCTCCAGCTACATTGGTGGACAGAAAATCATTGTGGAAACACAACACCAGCCAGTGACTTTTCTTAACAGTGAACGCATCAGAGATGGTGTGGTGACAAACTCACGTGTTGCAACGTGGCTCATGGCGCTTCAAAGTTTTAACCTAGACATACGTTATGGTCAAAACAAGAAGTCACATCTGGGGACGGACTTGGCAATCTGCCAAAAGTGTACACAAGATGTACCAGCCACCCAGCCGCCGGTTGAGGTAAAACCCCCAGTAACTGAAGACCCGAATCACCACTTCTTTGATGACAATATCTGCAAAGATATGACAACATTGTACGTGGATGGATCTTCATTCCTCCGCGACAAGATCTGCAGAGCAGGTGTTGGAGGGGTCCTCCTCCAAGACCAAGAGCAGATAACTTTCAGCTACAAATTAGGATCTCAGACTTCTCAGTACGCTGAGATTGCAGGAATCCTAATAGCTCTCCAGATGGTAGTAGAACGCTCCATCAAGACGCTAGTCATCTGCACTGACTCTAACTATGCTCGTTTAAGTTTCGCTTGTCACCTCGCTGTGTGGAAACAGAATGGTTTCCTAACAAGCGACAGGAAAGTGGTCAAACACAAAGAGCTTTTCATAGCGTGTGATCACTTGGTGACATCACACGACTTACAGATCTACTGGAAGAAAGTTCCAGGACATTCTAGAGTCCCAGGCGATGACAAGCACTACAATGACATTGCAGATTCCTTAGCCAAAGAAGGAGCCGACGAAGGTCCTCTATGGTCCTTCGACCCCTCCTGGTTAATCAAGACTCTGCCAACACAACCTTCAGTCAGGGTTATGGCAGTCACACGTGCACAGGCCGCAGCCAGACCTGCTGACAACGCAGTCTCTGTACGACCTGCACTGACTGACCCAGACATCATCCAACTACAGAAGTCGGATCCTGCTATCAACTCCATGATACTGTACCTGACTGATCCAGACAAAAACACTCCGTCTAAAGACGTGTTACATATCCTGAGGAAGCTGCCAATGCTGACACCTATAGTTTTTATGTATGTTGACTGCAGTCATGCTTTATTGGTTGATTAGTCTGATTATGATCAGGCTTGTGTGTGTTCAGCCAGGAACACCTGAGAGCCACGCCTATATATACTTCAAGTTGACTGTACTTGGATGCGGTGTGTTGTGAGCTCAGAGGAGGTTGCTTTTGCTGAGCTGTTTGAGTACTGTATGGTACTGTGTGGGGTGTTCTCCGCCCACCCCCGTCTTGAAGTCTGATCTTCTGTTTAGAAGGTTGTTGGTGAGTAACTACTAGCTCATGTTTGGTCTTGACTGCTAGATGCACTTAAAGAGTAGCTGATAGCTCATGTTTGGTCTTGACTGCTAGATGCATTTGTGTCAGCTCATTTGTTTGTGGAGTTTGACTGTGCTTGATGCACTTAGGAATGTTTGCTCATCTTTTGACTTTTGTTGTGCTTAGTGCACTGGGTAGCTGAAGGCTGCATTGATGACATTAGGATCCTGCTAATGATAATTGATATCAGGGAGGCTGACCTGTGTGGTTAGGTTAAGTTGGTTTAACCAGGAGGTTGTGTGGCTGGTCCAGAGGTGACCAGCTGTTTGGAGCTGTTTGGAGCTGTTTGGAGCTTTTTGGAGCTTGGAGCTGTTTGGAGCTGTTTGGAGCTTTTTGGAGCTTGGAGCTGTTTGGAGCTGTTTGGAGCTGTTTGGAGCTTTTTGGAGCTTGGAGCTGTTTGGAGCTTTTTGTTTGTTTGCCTAATGACAGAGTGAGATCGGTAGTCCAGTTATATCGTTTTTCTTTTACACCTAGGGTCCCCTAGCCTGGCCCTCGCCATTCCTACGCAGCTCCGCTCAATTCTCATTTCCCTTCACTGCTGGGTCTGGCATTTCTCCCATCCACAAGGATGTCTCCGGTAGATTTTTGACCGGACCAATCAGAGAGCAGAAGGCGGAGTTTTGAACGACGTCGACTGACGTCGTCATTCAAAATGGCTGCCGCCACGAACGAATTTTCATCAAAACAAGGTAAAAAACTATTATTTCTCTGCTGAGAAAAAATATAGTTCATAGCTGACGTTATATCAGAAGTGTTCCTGAGCTTAACAGTTCCTAAATCAATTCACGAAATGGTCAAATCTGCTGGATATTAAATAGTTTCGGTTTGATATTTTCCAAACAGCCTCGGGTGCGCTACGAAAATAAATGATAAAAAATCGAATTTTATCTCAAATGTTTCATCTAGGCCAACAGTCAGTAAATTAAAGACATATAATTACACACTGGTGGCAGAAAAAATATCCACCGAGTGGTTTCTGAGCAATTTATCTGATAGCCTGGACCTCGTCAGGCTAAACTAACAAAACTCTGCCTCCTGTTCTCTGATTGGTCCATTCAAAAATCTCCAGGAGAAATCGTTGTCTATGGCAGAGATGCCAGACCCTAGTCCAAAGCGAAGTGAAGGACATGGGTCTGGTATCAACCAGGCTAAGGGTCCCCTTTTGGTCAGGTAGTCCGTCTCCAGACAGGCTGCGACGGCCCTGTTTTATGGGTTGGGCCGACGCTGGGGACGTTATATTATTTTTGGCTGACTCACTCTGTCCACCATTTGTTTGTACTTTTGTCTGTCTTTTGCTTTTTTCCTGACCCTGTGCCAGAAGACGGTGCACTCCGCACCTGGAGGGAGGAGTCGGGCAGTTTTTCAATAAAGCTTTTTAATTTACCTTCTGCCTTCTTGTGTCTTGTGTCCCTTTAATGTGTTCGGCCTGAGCCAGCCGTAACATATTTTGGGCGCCTCGTCCGGGATATTGAATCCTTTTTGAGCCCTTGTCTGGATCTTGGATCCTTTTTTGACTCCTTGTCTGGATCTTGAATCCTTTTTGACTCCTTGTCTGGATCTTGAAGAGCCCTTGTCTGGATTTTTGAATCCTTTTTGAGTCCTTGCCTGGATCTTTGAGACATTGTCTGGATTTTTGAGTCATTGTTGGGTTGTTGTAATCCTTGTTGGGTTAATTAATTAACCTTGCTGTTGGTTTGACTCGTAGGCGGGTCCAGCGCTGTGCATGTTTGTGGAAGTCTGGTTTTGAGCAGACATTGAGTTTTTTGTGCTTAAAATATTGAGAGTGTGGTGAAGTCTTTTGAAGCCAAGTGTTTTTGGACAGCAGTTAATAGAATTAACTGCTCCTTTTTACATTTGGTGTGTGACAGCTGTGTGCTGTAGTTTGCACTCTCTCTGGAGCTGACAGGACCAGCTCCTGGTTGCTGATTGAGCTGAAACACGCAGCTGTGTGTGTGTGTGTGTGTGTGTTTTTGGATTGTGCTGCGTTCAAATGCAGCTGGATTTTTTTGCTGTTGTTTACAGTGAAAGTCTTTTGAAGAGGGGTACAGCTTAAAAGCTGTTTGTGTCCACATCATGGTGTTCAATTTAAAGAAATTTATTGAACAGCCCACGGTGCAGGTCTTTGCTGACTGCACTATAGAACAAATGTTGAGTGTGGCAGAACACTTCAACATTGATATAAGACGCCGCATTCATGAAAAACATTTTAAAGGTGAACTGTTGACTAAATTATTTATGCTTGACATTTTTCCTGAGGTAAATGATACAGAGCGTCTAAAGGAAAAGGAAAATGAAGCTGCTTTAAAAAGAGAACATGATGAACAATTGAGGAAAGAAAAAGAGCTTATCTTACAAAAACATCAATCGTTCTTAAAAGAACAGGAAATTAAAAAACAAAGCCTTCAAGCTGCTTGGCAGGAAAAGAAGCATCGTTGGGAACTAGAGGATTTGGAACTGCAGAAAGAGTTTGAACAAAAAAGACTGGAGCTGCTGAAGGAGATGAGAGCGTTGAGGATGACAAATCAACGTTCCTGTCCCACTGCCTGTCATCCGGTGGTAACTGCACCAGTGCTTTGCACTCAAGCAGGTGAGCTACCACACGCATGTCCTAACTTTGATGCATCATCTGTGTCTATGCGGGTGCCTCTCACACCTCAACAGAAGGGGGCGCCTCTAGAACATCAACCGGAGGAAGAAGAGGATGAGTTTGTTTTGAGTAATAGCTTCCTGATGGACTGTGAAGAAAAACCGATTCCAGTGGAGGAAGTGAAACTCTTGCTTCATCTTCAGGAAGAAGATGACGTCGATCTCAGTGACTGTTTTTTACAGTTGTTTGACACTGAACTACTCCCAGTTCAGTCAAGTGAGGACCTGAAGATCTCAGAGGAGGTGAAGTCACACGCAACAAAACCTCCTGCTCTTTCTTTTCCCGTTCCAGCCACCGTGAAGAATGAGAGAGTATTGATGGACTATGTGAGACCATTGATTAGAACTGCAGCAGAACATGCTTTATTTTTGCTTGTGAGAGATGACAAGCTAGAGCCTTGTATTGGAAGTATTGTGCATGATTCTGCATCTAACACACTTTTCTGTATTTACAGAGTAGCTGAAATCAAAGCTGCTAAATCCAAAAAAGCTAAAACTGACAAAAAGGTGTTGTTACAGCCGACCAGAGAGAGCTGTCCAGTACTGACCAGTACTGAAGTGGAGGAGAACAGCTGCCCTCTGTCTACAAATGAGAGACAACGCTCTTGTTTTCTGATTAACCTCATCAAACATGGTGTTGGTGTTTGGCGGGTTGATAAGCAAAAGCTTTTTAGGATACAACCAGACCCAAGACGTCGTTTTGGTTTTAAAACCTTTTGAGTGTACCTGTAGATTATTTGTTAGCGGTTTGACAGACTAGTTTTAAATGAGGTTTTTAGTCTGTTTGAGTGATGAGGACCGTAACACATAACCTCGCTGTTTTTGTATGGGTTATGTACGATGTTTTTACTTAACATCTACACCACCCCATACAAAACACTGGTGGTGGAGGTGTTACATATCCTGAGGAAGCTGCCAATGCTGACACCTATAGTTTTTATGTATGTTGACTGCAGTCATGCTTTATTGGTTGATTAGTCTGATTATGATCAGGCTTGTGTGTGTTCAGCCAGGAACACCTGAGAGCCACGCCTATATATACTTCAAGTTGACTGTACTTGGATGCGGTGTGTTGTGAGCTCAGAGGAGGTTGCTTTTGCTGAGCTGTTTGAGTACTGTATGGTACTGTGTGGGGTGTTCTCCGCCCACCCCCGTCTTGAAGTCTGATCTTCTGTTTAGAAGGTTGTTGGTGAGTAACTACTAGCTCATGTTTGGTCTTGACTGCTAGATGCACTTAAAGAGTAGCTGATAGCTCATGTTTGGTCTTGACTGCTAGATGCATTTGTGTCAGCTCATTTGTTTGTGGAGTTTGACTGTGCTTGATGCACTTAGGAATGTTTGCTCATCTTTTGACTTTTGTTGTGCTTAGTGCACTGGGTAGCTGAAGGCTGCATTGATGACATTAGGATCCTGCTAATGATAATTGATATCAGGGAGGCTGACCTGTGTGGTTAGGTTAAGTTGGTTTAACCAGGAGGTTGTGTGGCTGGTCCAGAGGTGACCAGCTGTTTGGAGTTGGAGCTGTTTGGAGCTTTTTGGAGCTTGGAGCTGTTTGGAGCTTTTTGGAGCTTGGAGCTGTTTGGAGCTTTTTGGAGCTTGGAGCTGTTTGGAGCTTTTTGTTTGTTTGCCTAATGACAGAGTGAGATCGGTAGTCCAGTTATATCGTTTTTTCTTTTACCCCTAGGGTCCCCTTTTGGTCAGGTAGTCCGTCTCCAGACAGGCTGCGACGGCCCTGTTTTATGGGTTGGGCCGACGCTGGGGACGTTATATTATTTTTGGCTGACTCACTCTGTCCACCATTTGTTTGTACTTTTGTCTGTCTTTTGCTTTTTTCCTGACCCTGTGCCAGAAGACGGTGCACTCCGCACCTGGAGGGAGGAGTCGGGCAGTTTTTCAATAAAGCTTTTTAATTTACCTTCTGCCTTCTTGTGTCTTGTGTCCCTTTAATGTGTTCGGCCTGAGCCAGCCGTAACAGGCGATGACAAGCACTACAATGACATTGCAGATTCCTTAGCCAAAGAAGGAGCCGACGAAGGTCCTCTATGGTCCTTCGACCCCTCCTGGTTAATCAAGACTCTGCCAACACAACCTTCAGTCAGGGTTATGGCAGTCACACGTGCACAGGCCGCAGCCAGACCTGCTGACAACGCAGTCTCTGTACGACCTGCACTGACTGACCCAGACATCATCCAACTACAGAAGTCGGATCCTGCTATCAACTCCATGATACTGTACCTGACTGATCCAGACAAAAACACTCCGTCTAAAGACGAACTGGATTCCGATCCAGACCTTAAAGTCCTTTACCAGCTGCGCAAACAGCTAAAACTAATCAAAGGCATCCTAACTTTTGCTCATGGACCAACGTCCTCACCTGTGTTCGTGGTTCCCCATGACCAAAGGGGGGTGATGTTAGTTCATGCCCATGATCTCCCGTCCGCAGGACACAAAGGAGATAAAGCCACGCTGACGGCATTAAAACAAATTGCCTATTGGCCTGGAATGAAAAAGGATGTCAAGGACTACATTGAAGGGTGCGTGGTCTGTGGCCAGTTTCAGCCAACCAGACCACTTCACAGAGCACCACTGCAAAGCAGAGGCATTGCATTCCCATGGTCTGACCTCCAGATCGACTGGGTTGGACCACTCACTAAGAGCTCTAGAGGAAATAAATATTTTCTCACGGTAACCTGTGCATTTACCAAATGGGTAGAATGCCTACCAGCTCCTAACGACACAGCACAAACCACTGCTATGTTGTTAATGAATCATATATTCTCAAGGTTTGGACTTCCCCTTCGGGTGAACTCAGACCAAGGTACACACTTCACAGGTGAAGTGATGAAAGAACTGTGGAAGACGCTAGGCGTCAAGGCCAACTTTCATGTCGGCTACCACCCACAGGCTTCAGGCCAAGTTGAGAGAGCAAACAGAACTGTGGTGAGTATTTTGAAGAAATACGTGGCTGCAAACCACAAGGACTGGGACGTGAAACTCCCTCTGGTCCTCATGGCCATAAGAGCCACTCCACACACATCAACTGGCATCTCTCCCTTCGAGATGATGACCGGTCGACAAATGACTCTCCCTCTACACCTGTTGTACCAACCAGGCGACGCCGCCATGGCGACAGCCTACACTACACAACAATACATGAAAGATTTGAATGTACACCTCAGAAACACTTTTGCTTTCGCCCAGAAAAACCTGGAAAAATCTGCTGAAGGACGCAAGGCGTACTACGACCAGAAGGCCTCTCACAATGAACTCCAAGTGGGAGACAGAGTCTGGTACTATACGTTCGCCCCAGCAACCGGGAAAGGAGGGTCCGAGACCGGAACTCTCGCCCGCAAACTGATGCCCAGGTGGACTGGACCTCATCTGATAACAGACAAAGTGTCCTCAGTCGTCTACGAAATCAAAATCAGCAAAGGCCGCAAAGAGCCAATTGCTAAATGGGTACATCGAAATCAGATCAAACCTTACAAGGCGTTCAATGACTCCACAAAAGACAAAGATCTCACAAACTCACCGACTTCATGGGATAATAAGGTCGTACAAACACAAGTTAGTAAATAAACTAATCAGGTTTAAACTACCATATTTCCCACCCTATAAGTCGCATTGTCCAACTTGAACTTAGAAACGCTAAGTCTAACACCCACAACAAAAACTAACCTTAACAACCGTTTAAATCCACGAGATTTAATTTGACCTCGGTCATAAAGTTGAGACCTGTTTTTCTTGTGTGTTGCACTTTGGAATCTGACGACAAGAGTGTGTCGAAGCAGTGAAACGTTGTTTCCTTGTTGTTTAGTCATTACTGTTGTCATTAGTTGAGATATTGTTTTGGTTCTGAACACTCCCAGCCAAAAAGGTTTTGTATTAACATTGGTTAATGAATGATATGGATTTAACTATGCCAACATGCAGTTCGTTTTGTTAAATCTCAATCGTCGAAGAGTCAATGTAGTTTAAAGCTACTCAAGGTACCATAAACTACACTGGTCTCACAATTTCTAAATTGAACCGATTCGATCGTTTCTATTCTAGATTATCTATTCATTTTGATGAGTCTCGCCATAGACTTCAAAATTTATTAGGAATACCAAATCCTACGTCGTTCGTCTAAAAGACAACAGACATTTAGATCAAACTATATTTCATTTTTCTATTTTAGTTTAACCTAAACTAAGTAATGAATGGAGGAATAGTTTGGAAGAAGAGGCCTTCGTTACAGAAGCCCTCCAAAATTTTATAGGTATAGATCCCTATTTCTAATTTTACAGAATTGATCCACCCCTTAATTGGTAATTGTAGCTGATCTAAACCATGATAGCTTACATACCAGGTGCATATAGGTAAGGCTAATGTAAAATCCCAATCATAAGCCCACCTAAAAACCACATAATTGCATGACACATAGAACCAGAGTGGCACTGACTGGAAACCAACCAGCCAACAACCTTCGATGTGGGGACCTGCAGCTCCAACGCTTGGTCTTCAACCTCCATCCAAGGGTCGCCTCCTCTGCGTCAATCGAGGGATCCCCTCTACATGCTGATTATGAAAACAATTGTTGCTGATCAATCAACAAAACTAATCGTTGTGGAATTACTGCTGTGGAATTACCGCTGTGGATTATAAGACTTTGTTTTCCAAGGGATCACAGACTTTGTTTTCCAAGAGTTAACAGACTCAGTTTTCCAAAGGATTAAAAGCTTACCGCAATGGGATTACCTCCGAACAGTATGGAAGTTCCAAAAACTTTATGGGATTATAATTTTGATTTTTCTTTTCCACTTGCTGGATTACTTCAAGATCAGAGACAGTTCAATGTTCCTTTCGTGTTGGACCCCATCCCCAAGGACTGGCGATGGCTTCCAAAAGGGGGGAGATGTAGTGGGCATGACCGTGTCCACTTTGATACACCTGTGTATTTTTGAACTGTTCCAGAGATGACCTTTACTGACCTCTCAGTAAAGCAAGACATTTACTACAAATTATTCCATTAGTTGTAATCTGAGAACATAGTCACCAAAAGAGACTATTTCTATCTTTGATTTTATTCTAATGTAATCAAAAGAATAACTTTTGTCATTTTCATGATGTGTGCTTTTAAGCTGTGTTATTCTGTAAGAGTTAAACTGTGTCCAATGCTGTGTGAAAGTTGACGACTCGGGTCAGAGAGACCCGGCCGTTTTGTTTAGAAAGTCAGAAGACAGTTAATCCGTTGTTTTTCATGAGAAGGGCTCCAGCACTCTCTGTCTTTCCAAAACATTTTCACTCTGCTGTGAATTTCACCTTGAATCTTGATAACAACAAGTGAACTCCTCGCTGGTCCATGAACCAATGAGGAAGAGACAAGTCCTCTCTCATCTCAGACCTTCTATTAAGTTCTAAGCTGTTGCTGGAACGAAGGAATCTACTGGGAACTTCAAGATGTGAGGTCATCCCAAAGAGCTGGATGAACTCAGTCAAACGCTAAGGACAGTCATTCAGTTAAAGGCTGATAACATGCTTGTTATTGGTCCACTTCGAACGAGCGTAAGCTCAAAACTTTGTTTATTCCTTCCTGGAATAAGTTTATCTTGAAGTCAGAGGCCAGGAGCTGACACATTTTCTGATGACCAACGCGAAACCAGGAGACGTTGAAAACGTAAACGAGAACCAGCTCGGACGTGCTGGGCCTGAAGGACTCTGTGCATCTGAAAGGCTGGTGTCATCTCTTTATCAGACTCGTCGTCGAAGGTAAAGAGCTGTTTACAAACGTACCTGGATTTTAGCAGAAGTCGGATGGGAAGTGTCATTTCTGGTAACATGCTCAAGACAATTTCCTTTAAACCATCTCTCCATCTTTCCTCCTACCTCTTCTTCCCTCAATTCTAAGCTGGAAACTATTTAAGCTAAAGAGCCCTCAGACTAAATATGTTAACATCCAGTATTTATGTCTGTTGTGTTGTAATTTAACTGTGCTGACGTGTTAAATTGAAAGAAAGTGAAATCATGTCAATCAAGTGTAATGGTGTTAATTTAGTTGATTTATTTTAAATAAATGGTAGTGTCTTTGACATATCAAACTAAGTTAACGTGTCCATTGTCACTCTATGGCTTCTGTTTTACTTATCCATCATAAAGATCACAGAAATATTGGGTAAACTGAAAAAGAAAAGAATCCGTGAAATTACTATTCAATCTGAATAAGTAAATTAATTAAGGATAAAGAGGTCAGCTTAATACTGACCCCTGATAAAATCCTTTACATCTGGGTGGCACCGTATGTGTTTAAAGACACAATCTGGTGGCTCCCTCGTGTTTACTTCAATAATAATAATAATAATAATAATGAATTCAATTTATAACGCACTTTTCATTAATGAAAATCTCAAAGTGCTACAAGGTGCAACAGAATTAAATGTCAATAAAACAAGTAATAAAACAAGTAAAATCAATAACAGTATCAACTAAGATCAAAAGTAGAATCATGAGGAGGTAGAGTATGCTCGGTTGAAAAGAAAGGTCTTCAAGCCGCTCTTAAAGTCAACCACAGACTGTGGGGCTCTCAGACAGTCAGGAAGAGAGTTCCACAGGCGGGGGGCAGCCACACTGAAAGCCCGGTCTCCCATGGTCCTTAATTTGGTTCTCGGAATGTGAAGGAGATTACTGTTCTGTGACCGCAGCGACCGGGTGGATGAGTATGGAATAAGAATATCCTTCAGATAATCTGGTGAAGCTCCATGTAAGCATTGATGTGTAATGAGAGCAGTTTTGTACTGAATTCTGTAGGCGACAGGAAGCCAATGAAGGTTATGGAGAATGGGCGTAATATGTTCAAATTTACGAACTCTCAACAAGATCCTTGCTGCACTGTTTTGAATATATTGAAGTTTCTGAAGGTTTTTGCCAGGGATTCCAATAAACAGGGAGTTGCAGTAGTCGAGCCTGGAGGAGACAAAAGCATGGACGAGCTTCTCAGCATCGGAAAAAGTTAGGGATGGGCGAAGTCTGGAGATGTTTCGAAGATGGAAGAAGCAAGTTTTAAACAGAAGCTTAATGTGATTTTCAAATGTAAGATTGGAGTCCATTTTTATTCCAAGATTAGTAACAGAGGTGGAGAGGGGGATGTCTTGTCCAGAAAAGGAAAGTCTTGTTATAGGAGATGTTTGTACCTGGTGAGGGGTGCCAATCAGTATGGCCTCAGTCTTGGAGCAGTTTAATTGAAGAAAGTTCTGATTCATCCATGCCCTAATTGCCTCCAGGCAGGCAGAGAGGGCAGTGAGTGAAGATGGAGATGACAAGATGGAAGATGAGGATTGCAGTAGTCTAAACGAGAAGAGATAAAAACATGAATACAGTAATCATCTCCAGGTCAGATTTAGATAACATTGCCCTCAGTTTAGAAATGTTCCTAAGATGATAAAAGCTGACCAGAAGCTTTGAATGTTTGTCCAAAGACATTGACTGGTCGAACTGAACACCAAGGTTTCTGAGGCTCGGCTGAGAAGAGGAGCCCAGAGAACCGAGGTGTTGCTTGATTAGAGGAACTTTCTGTTCAGGGGCAATGATCAGGGTTTCAGTCTTGGCAGAATTTAACTGAAGGCAGTTGTTGGCTAACCACACCTTAATATGGGACACGCAGTTTACTAATTCATCTAACTTGTGTAATTCTGAGTCATTGAAGGAGCAATAGAGTTGAATGTCATCAGCATAGAAATGGTAAGAGACATTTCTGAAGCTATTTATAATCTTTGCAAGGGGGGTGATGTATAAAATGAACAGAATAGGACCCAAGACTGAACCCTGAGGAACACCATACATTAACGGAGAGGTCTTAGACTGTATGTTATTCACAAACATTGAAAATTTTCTGTTGTTCAAATAAGAGGAAAACCACTTCAAAACAGTTCCAGAAAATCCTAATTCATGTTGCAGTCGATGTATTAGAATTTTGTGGTCGACTGTGTCAAAAGCTGAAGATAGATCTAATAAAATCAATACACTGCTCTGACCAGAGTCTGCAGCCATCAAAATGTCATTGGATACTTTTAATAAGGCAGTTTCAGTGGAGTGCATTTTGCGAAAACCAGATTGAAATTTGTCCAGAATATTATTACTTTGCAAGAAAGTATTCAACTGTGCAGTAACTAACTTCTCCAAAACTATTAACGAGAATCTTGGCTTGCCATACATTCCACCTTCATCTCGCTTGGGAACACCTGGAGCAAACGTCAAATCAGCTGCATTTCGCCGAGCTACTCTGGTAAAATGCAGCTGATTTGACCATTAAAGTGCATTTATTAAGGAAAAGTTGAGACACCCAAGGGTGTCTCAACTAGGGTCACCCAAGGCAGACAGGTCCTAGGTGAGGGACGAGACAAAGCGCAGCCCACAAGACCCCTTATGATGAATAATATAAATGGAAACAATGTTCCCTCGCCCGGACGCGGGTCACCGGGGCCCCACTCTGGAGCCAGGCCCGGAGGAGGGGCACGTTGGCGAGCGCCTGGTGGCCGGGCTTTCACCCATGGAGCTCGGCCGGGCACAGCCCGAAGAGGAGACGTGGGTCCCCCTTCCCATAGGCTCACCACCTGTGGGAGGGGCCAAAGGGGTCGGGTGCATTGTGGAATGGGTGGTGGCCGAGGGCGGGGACCCTGGCGGTCTGATCCTCGGCTACAGAAGCTGGCCATTGGGACATGGAATGTCACCTCTCTGGTGGGGAAGGAGCCTGAGCTAGTGTGTGAGGTTGAGAGGTTCCGGCTAGAAATAGTCGGACTCACCTCAACGCATGGCTCTGGCTCTGGAACCAGTTTCCTTGAGAGGGGTTGGACACTCTTCCACTCTGGAGTTGCCCCTGGTGAGAGGCGCCGAGCAGGAGTGGGCATACTTGTTGCCCCCCATCTCGGTGCCTGTACGTTGGGGTTCACCCCGGTGAACGAGAGGGTAGCCTCCCTTCGCCTACGTGTGGGGGGACGGGCTCTGACTGTTGTTTGTGCCTATGCGCCAAACGGCAGCGCAGATTACCCACCCTTTTTGGAGTCCTTGGAGGGGGTATTGGAGGGTGCGCCTCCTGGGGACTCCCTTGTTCTGCTGGGGGACTTCAACGCTCACGTGGGCAATGACAGTGAGACCTGGAGGGGTGTGGTTGGGAGGAACGGCCCCCCTGATCTGAACCCGAGTGGTGTTCTGTTGTTGGACTTCTGTGCTCGTCATGGATTGTCCATAACGAACACCATGTTCAGGCATAAGGGTGTCCATATGTGCTCTTGGCACCAGGACACCCTAGGTCGTAGTTCAATGATCGACTTTGTTGTCGTCTCATCTGATCTGCGGCCGCATGTCCTGGACACTCGGGTGAAGAGAGGGGCGGAGCTGTCAACTGACCACTACCTGGTGGTGAGTTGGCTCCGATGGTGGGGGAGGATGCCGGTCAGACCTGGCAGACCCAAACGTATTGTGAGGGTCTGCTGGGAACGTCTGGCAGAGTCTCCCGTAAGACGGAGCTTTAACTCCCACCTCCGGGAGAGCTTTGAACACGTTCCGAGGGAGGCGGGGGACATTGAGCCCGAGTGGGCCATGTTCCGCGCCTCTATTGTCGAGGCAGCTTATCAGAGTTGTGGCCGCAAGGTTGTTGGTGCCTGTCGTGGTGGCAACCCTCGAACCCGGTGGTGGACACCGGCGGTGAGGGATGCTGTCAAGCTGAAGAAGGAGTCCTATTGGGCCTTTTTGGCCTGTGGGACCCCGGAAGCAGCAGATAGGTACCGGCAGTCCAAGCGGCATGCGGCTCGGGTGGTTGCTGAGGCAAAAACTCGGGCGTGGGAGGAGTTCGGAGAGGCCATGGAGAATGACTTCCGTACGGCTTCGAGGCGATTCTGGTCCACCATCCGGCGTCTCAGGGGGGGAAAGCGGTACGCGACCAACACCATTTATGGTGGGGATGGCGTGCTGTTGACCTCAACTCGGGATGTTGTGAGTCGGTGGGCGGAATACTTCGAAGACCTCCTCAATCCTACTGGCACGTCTTCCACTGAGGAAGCGGAGCCTGGGGACTTTGGATCGGGCTCTCCAATCTCTGGTGCGGAGGTCGCCGAGGTGGTTAAAAAGCTCCGCGGTGGCAAGGCTCCGGGGGTGGATGAGATTCGTCCTGAGTTCCTTAGGGCTCTGGATGTTGTGGGGTTGTGTTGGCTTACGCGACTCTGCAATATCGCGTGGACATCGGGGGCAGTTCCCTTGGATTGGCAGACTGGGGTGGTGGTTCCCCTATTCAAAAAGGGGGACCGTAGGGTGTGTTCCAACTATAGAGGGATCACACTCTTAAGCCTCCCTGGTAAGGTCTATTCAGGGGTTCTGGAGAGGAGGGTCCGTCGGATAGTCGAACCTCGGATTCAGGAGGAGCAGTGTGGTTTTCGTCCTGGTCGTGGAACACTAGACCAGCTCTACACCCTCAACAGGGTCCTGGAGGGTGCGTGGGAGTTTGCCCAACCAGTTTACATGTGCTTTGTAGACTTGGAAAAGGCATTCGACCGCGTCCCTCGGGGGGTTCTGTGGCGGGTACTCCGGGAGTATGGGGTACCAGGCCCATTGATATGGGCTGTTAGGTCCCTGTACGACCGGTGTCAGAGCTTGGTCCGCATTGCCGGCAGTAAGTCAGGCTCGTTTCCGGTGAGAGTTGGACTCCGCCAAGGTTGCCCTTTGTCACCGATTCTGTTTATAACTTTTATGGACAGAATTTCTAGGCGCAGCCAAGGTGTTGAGAGGATCCGTTTTGGTGGCCTTAGAATCGCTTCTCTGTTTTTTGCAGATGATGTGGTCCTATTGGCTTCATCAGCTCGTGATCTACAGCTTTCACTGGAGCGGTTTGCAGCTGAATGCGATGCGGCCGGGATGAGGATCAGTTCCTCCAAATCCGAGGCCATGGTCTTGAGCCGGAAAAGGGTAGCGTGCCCTCTCCGGGTCGGGGAGGAGGTCCTGCCCCAAGTGGAGGAGTTTAAGTATCTCGGGATCTTGTTCACGAATGAGGGAAAACTGGAGCGTGAGATCGATAGGCGGATAGGTGCAGCGTCCGCAGTGAAGCGGGCGCTGTACCGGTCTGTCGTGGTGAAGAGAGAGCTGAGTCAAAAGGCAAAGCTCTCAATTTACCGATCGATCTACGTTCCCACCCTCATCTATGGTCATGAGCTTTGGGTTATGACCGAAAGAACAAGATCTCGGATACAAGCGGCTGAAATGAGTTTTCTCCGCAGGGTGGCTGGACTCTCCCTTAGAGATAGGGTGAGAAGCTCAGTCATCCGGGAGGGACTCGGAGTAGAGCCGCTGCTTCTCCACATCGAGAGGAGCCAGTTGAGGTGGCTCGGGCATCTGGTTAGGATGCCTCCTGGACGCCTCCCTGGTGAGGTGTTCCGGGCATGTCCCACCGGGAGGAGACCCAGAGGAAGACCCAGGACACGCTGGAGGGACTATGTTTCTCGGCTGGCCTGGGAACGCCTTGGGATTCCCCCAGAGGAGCTGCTCCAAGTGGCTGGGGAGAGGGAAGTCTGGGCCTCCCTACTTAGGCTGCTACCCCCGCGACCCGACCCCGGATAAGCGGAAGAAAATGGATGGATGGATGGAAGTTGAGACACACTTTTGCTATAATGTCGAGCAAACAAATAATTGTTTTTAGGTGGTTATCTTGGTAAATTTCGAAGAAATGCATAGGGAGTCCTCCCTCTGTGCGCTCCCGCAGCTGCGAATCAGCTTTTGAAATGCAGCTGATTTGACCATTGAAGTTATTTTATTAAGAAAAAGTTAAACTGAGACACACCTTTACTATAATGTCGAGCAAACAAATAATTGTTTTTAGGTGTTAATCTTGTTGAATTCAAGAATCAAGAAGGTTTATTAACATTGCATCAATTTTCATCAATACAGCGTAAATATGTAGTTACAGACATCCAGGAGAGAGAATGAGTGCAAACAAGCTGCAGCTCAACAAAGCACATGACATGTTTATCAACACATGATATGTTTATCAACACATGATATGCTCATAGCGCGGCCAGTCCCAATCTGTCCCCAGATGAAGGTCAAAAGCAGGAAAACAGGCAAAGACACGGGGTTTCACAGCATTGATATTAAAAAAAGATGAATCACATTTTGTCTTCAAGACACCGCGTGATCCAGTAAAAACCATATCAAAAGCACATTTAGTTACAATAACAAATGGAGATACGGCAGGCAAGGAGATAAGTCTGTGAGTAATTTCAGACAAACACAGAGTTCAGCAGATGTGCAACTGGGTGTTATCTGAGGCTTCACAGAAATCTCTGGGGAGGGGGAGGGGGGGGACTCTTCAGCTCCACACTCCAGGAGAATGGCTTCCCACAGCCTACTTTTCAAGGACATGTGCAGAAGCCAGATAATGTTCTTGTTTGTTATCCAATAGACCACAGTGTTCTTTTCCACTGCCGCCTTCAAGTCTGTGGTGCTGTTTCATGGCCGAAAGAAATCCAAATATGTGGTTCCGCTCTGCTCAGCTTCATGAACTCCCATCTGTCCCTTGATTGATCCGGGGTGGCTGTAAACAAGTCCCAAAACGGACAGCAGGTGCGCGGTGGTCCACCACTGCTCCAAGCGAGCGATTGAGCTCATACAACAGCTGGGATGAGGAGCTCACGGCCCGGTTCAGAGAATTTTGCTGATCAGGTAGTGCCGACAGCGCGCTGATAGCTGCCGAAGCCTCCCTCAGCTTCCAGTAACAAACAACTCCGCTCACGCCAAAAAACAGAGCAGTTGCTACCAATAATCCAATAATCCACAAATCCTCCACGTCTTCGACACTTAAGACGGTCAGACACATGGGCTGCCACTGACCCCACGAGTCCATCACGTATCCAGCCGCGTGTGTGTCGGAGGGACAGACAGCTTCTCCTGGCACGGTCCGCTTCGTGGAAAAAATCTTATCCATTGAAGAAACAGCCCAATTTATTAATTCCATATTGGTTCGAGTGAGCGCTGAAGGGTCGCAGACGAGACGAAAAGCAAGCAGGGAGTAGGAAAAACTTAGGGAGGGAAGAGCAGAAAGATATGCGACCTGCCTTGCCGAGTGCCGGAAGTAGAATGTTCATGTTAAAGTCCTCCCGTGCATGCTCCCGCGGCCGCCATTTGGCAGCCAATTGATTTTTGGCACAACACCGACCCACATTTCAGGTTGGTCAGCGGTGATACATGATAGATATGACTTATGCAACTTATTTATGTTTTTTCTTCCCACTTTATTAGACATATTTGGACTGATGTGACTGATACAGCGGTGCGACGTGTATGGCAGCAAGTACGATAAGTGTGTTTGTTTAAACAAGGGCCAAACTTATTTAAAACGTTAGCAAATTGAAAGCCTAGGCTTTCTGGGTGGATGACAGGACTCAGTGTAGAGGAGAATACCGTAGGTAATGCTGGAGAGAAGTAGGGTGGAACTCACAGACTGATCCAATGGTGTTTATTTGTAGGCAAAGAGGCAGGTGAGTCCAACGGGAGGTTTCACAGGAAACCGGATCACCAAAAGGGGAATCCACAGAGCCAGGACTCAAGAGGCACAAGGGAAACACAGAAAACAAGGACAGCAGGGGCTGTCACTCCGTTACCAGTTGGTATCATTATGTTCGAGCGGAGAAGAACTGAGCCAAAGTTCCTTAAATATTCCGAGCTTGTCAGCCAGGATCACAATCAGCTGGAGGTGAACTGGTTCCGCCCTGCCACTCAGGAGGTGGTTACTGGCACAGAAAACACTGGAATCCCACACACTCTGTTGTATGGTTTGGAGATGCAGACACTGACAAAAAGACAGGAGACAGAACAAGAAGTGGCAGAGCTGAAGATGGTGAGGTTCTTCTTGGGCATGAATAAAGTTAGGAATGATATTATCAGAGGTACAGCACAGGTTGAACAACTGGGAGATGAAGTTAGAGAGGCCAGACTGAGATGGTTTGGACATGTTCAGAGGAGGGACAGTGGATGAGTGGGTATATTCAAAGTCAAAAAGTCAAAGTCAAAGTCAACTTTATTGTCAAAACTGCAATATGTACAGGACATACACAGGATTGAAATTGCATTTCTCTAGTCCCTCGGTGCAACAGTAACCATTTAAACACTAAAACACTAAAACATTTAATAAACATAAGCATAAAATGAAATAATAAAAGTGTAATACTGTCCTGAGTTTTTGCATAGTAGTATAAAAGTATAAAAAGTATATCTATAAAATAAAATGAAGGTTCTGACATTGACATTTGTAATAGAGTGACAAAGCAGCATATGAAGTTTATGTACACAGTATATGTATGAGGTAGTTGATATTGGTATAGAGGTAAAGTGGCATATGCAATAAGGCTAGTAAAAAGAATATATATATCAGCAGTAGTGTAGATATAAAAAGTAGTGTAAATGTAAATGTAAACAGTAGTAATAAATGTAAACAGTAGTAATAAATGTAAACAGTAGTAATAAATGTAAACAGTAGTAATAAATGTAAACAGTAGTGATAAATGTAAACAGTAGTATGACTATAGACAGTAATGTAATACAAACATTAGTGCAAATATGAGAAGTAGTGCAAATTGAATGAGCACATGACCGTGAGTTGAGTGAATAACCCGTTTTGATGATACAGAGTCCAGTGTTAAAATCTTTGTGTTGTGTGGTAATGTGTGAAAGTTTTTTGTGTTAAGGCAGTACAAGTGGGAGGGGAGGCAGAGCAGGTAGAGAGTTTAGCATCCTGACTGCCTGATGAACAGAGCTGTCACTCAGTCTGCTGGTTCGAGCCTGGAGACTCCTCAGTCTCCTCCCTGATGGCAGCAGTCTGAAGCAGCTGTGTAGTGGGTGTGTGGGATCACCTGCCATGCAGAGGGCTTTCCGAGTGAGGCGGTTGCTGTGTAAGTCCTGTAGTGAGGGGAAGGAGGTGCCGACAATCTTCTCAGCTGCTCTCACGATGCGCTGGAGGCTCTTGCGGCAGGATGCAGTACATGCACCAAACCACACCGTGATGCAGCTGGTCAGGACACTTTCTATGGCACCCCTGTAGAAGGTGCACATGATGGGGGTTGGAGCTCCAGCCCTTTTCAGCTTGCGGAGAAAGTAGAGGCGCTGGTGAGCCTTCTTGGCCAGTGATGCAGTGTTCCTGCTCCAGGACAGGTCCTCTGAGACGTGCACTCCCAGGAACTTGGTGTTGTCCACTCTCTCCACTGTGGTCAGAGGGGCATGTTGGGCGTGTAGAGGGCGTGACACGGTGTGACCAGTTGATGGTCAGAGGGGCATGTTGGGCGTGCCTCTTACTGAAGTCCACAACAATCTCCTTTGTCTTTTCCACGTTCAGAGTGAGATTGTTGTGTCCGCACCACAAGGCCAGGCGGCTCACCTCGTTCCTGTAGTCTGTCTCATCGTTGTTGCTGATGAGACCCACCACTGTTGTGTCGTCCGCAAACTTGATGAAGTGGTTGGAGCTGTATGATGGTGTGCAGTCGTGTGTTAGCAGGGTGAATAGAAGGGGGCTCAGCACACATCCTTGTGGGGCTCCTGTATTCAATGTGATGGTGCTGGATGTGTTAT
>JBBPBX010037335.1:12139-23708 GCA_038048925.1 Garcialebias charrua | reverse complement strand
TATATATATATATATGTATATATATATATATATATATATGTATATATATATATATATATATATATATATAGTATATATATATGTATATATATATATATATATATATATATGTATATATATATATATGTACATACATATGGTATTTCTGTTTTTATTTGTCAGTTTCGGTCCTCCAGTAAATGTCAACACTTCTGCTTGTCTTGGACAAATGTTTTCTTTTACACTTGATTTAAGGCTGGTCTCATCTGTATTTGATAGAGAAAGATAAAAATTAATATTTCATATTTGAAATGGAAGCATATTTGGTGTAATTATTTTTAGGAAAATGGTGAACTTGGCATTCTTAGTGGAGACAGGGAACAATATTTGGAAATGTTAGTTTACTTAAATTGCTTTTTTAAGTTCAATTGCTGCCTTAAAATCTTGAGTTAAATGAATTCAAAAAGGGAATTGGTATGTCAGTTTAACTTTAACATGAGAGTTGAAAGTATATATTGGGTATACAGTAATTGTTTGTTACTTTAACAAATGAAAACAAGTTTTTATGAATGGATAGTGTAACTTTGCAAGTTGTTTAAACTCAGAGTATGAAGTTCATACAACAAGTACCGGTAAACATTAATTAAACAGGGGTATAACTTAGTTATTTGAGTTCAAATAGAATATGATTGTAATTTTACTTGACAAGAGTACCAGTACTCAATTTTTGGAGAATGAATAATGTTCTATAGTTAGTCATTTCAACTTATGGTATCATATTTAAACAATGACATCATAAATTGGGCTACTTTTCTAGCTTGCCATCCTAAGTTGGAAAAAAAACATTTGAAGTTGCGTTAACTTGTTTTTAAGGCAGCTTTTGAACTCAAGGTTTTAAGTTTAACCACCCTATTTATTTTAACAGTGTAGTCATTTCAAGTTTGTACTACTTGATGTATTTAAACATTATCAGCTGCTTGAGATTTTTTGTAAGTTTTGTTTCATGTGCTTTGATTAATACAAAGTCAACATTTCTGAGTACCGTACATGTATTCTGTACTTGGATCAAGGGCAACAAACTAATAAAAATTGATTTTTGTTACCTTTAAAAATGTCTCATCTTGTACTTAAATTTTTGAGTTCTGTTAACTAACTTTCCTGGGTTAAAAAGTGAAAACTTTAAAGTCTTGATAAATGAAAAAAAGGGGCTTCGTTTTGTCCTGGTATAGAGTAGGGAGAACAGTACAGCATAGTTTGTGGATAACAGACGAGATGAAGTACCTAGAGAACCCATGCATGTACACGGAGAACATGCAAACACATGCAGAAAGACATCTGGCTGGGATTTTAACACCTGCAACAGTACTACCAACTGCGCCATTGTGCAGCCTCAAAACTGTAAATATACTCAGAACCCAATTTTAGGTCTTTTGCAGCTTCACAATAAATTATTTTCATGTGTTCAATGTTAAACTGGTTAGATGTATGGAGTCTTTTTGGAGCTGGTATACAAGTTTTTAGCTACTTCTCTCAATTCATGATAAATAAAGGTTCTGGACCAAATTAGTCCACCTCCGATATGAGTAACATAAACGGATGTGGGCCGGATGAAGCATTCCATGAACGGGTCCAAAACGGATCCGGGCCGGATGAAACATTCCATGAACGGGTCCAAAACGGATCCGGGCCGGATGTACCCAAAAACCCTCTTTAATGAGTGGATCCGGATAGGGTCCGGACCATATCCGATCTGGATCTGTGATCCGGATCCGAATCGGATCCGATCCGCTGTGCAAGTGGACTCCGATCCGGATCCGTTTTAAGCATCCGTTTCGGATCCTACGGTAGATCCGGAACGGATCCGGTCCGGAATCCGTTTGCTATCAGGGAAACTAAACCCACTTGAGCCTCAGGGCTCAAGTCCTCACTTCTCAGTAAAACTAGGGTTCATACAAGCACTAACAGTGCTTCACACACACACACACACACACACNTGCTCTTCAAGAGCTAAGCTACAAGCTAAGCTAACAGGCCAACATTGGGAGAAAAAAAAAACTCTGTCTTGTCGAAGCTCCAAAATTCACAGTTGAAACCAGTGCCTTCATGTAAAAAGTTGTTTTTCTCTGACAAAGGAAGCTTAGAATTTTTTTACTCATTGTTTTATTAAAAGTGTTGTGTGACAACTGCTATGCTAAAGAGCTCAAACCACACGAGTGTCCGCCATTTTGAGAACTGGAAAAAAAGAGGAGAGACAGCCCATGTCATGTCAAGGAGCCTCCCTCCCATTTTTCTTAAAGAGATACACTGCTCGCTCCCTCACTATCCATCCTTCAGTTCAAACAGTCTTATACTGCCATCCAGCAGTCAAAAAAGGTACTACACCCAAAACAAATTAACCAACATTTCTTCTTGAATTTTACAATAATTAGTAATTATTGTCAAATTTCAAACAATATTATTGTTTATCGCAATAATTTCTGAGACAATTACTCGCCCAGCAAAATTCGTTATCATGACAGGCCTACCTGCCACACATTATAGGTTTGACATAAAGAGATTTAAAGTACCATTTTGAAACACTTGGGGGCATTTTGTGCTCTAAATGAATGTGATATCAAATCTCTTAATCTGTTTTATCTGATCTAAAGTCAGAAAGAGAGGCAGCACGCTTTAAAAACTTAAAAAGAACAACTTTGTGTGGATTTTGATTTAAAGAAAATGTTAGTGTGCAACAAAATAAAGATAGAGCAAGTAAAGGTTTTGTCTTATACAGGTGGTCCCCGATTTACGAGCACATTGACTTACGAGGTTCCGAATTTACGAGCTATCATATGCAATAAAAATATGAAATAAAAATAATAATAATTTTGTGTTTAAATGTTCTTAATTTCATATGTACAGCACTTTGTTGCAGCTGTGGTTGTTTTAAATGGCTTTATAAATAAAGTATTATTATTATAATTATAGTACAGTGCATAATTTTTTATTTTTAAGCCGATTTACAAAGTTTTGCGGCAGTTTCCGACAGTTTCCGCCAGTTTTCGGCAGTCAGTCAGTTTTCGGCAGTGCCCACGAGTTGAGCCTTAGCCAGTTAGCTCCAGTCTCGTAGCTCCAGCCGACAGCCGGCTTTGTCCGAATCCGATCAGAGGGTCCTGCGCTCGGATACATGATCTGGAGCTGAACAGTGGTTTTGTGGAGGAACGGATGGACGAAGCAAAACGACACTGTTGACCGCGTGAAGCAACAGACAGACAGCCGGACCGGATTAGCAATGAGCTAACATTAGCCAGATAGCTCTCATAGCTCCAGCCGACAGCCGGCTTTGTCCGATCAGCCTTTTTGGAGGGGCTAACATGCTAACGAGTGCAGCTAATGGTGGTGGCTAACAACAGCTAACGCGCGCAGATGGTTTTGGATGGACGGACACCGCGGAGAAACGGCTTTCGGTAAGTTATTAATTTTTTTTCTGTCTCAAATGTATGAAGTTAACATACTAACAGTCCTTCCTGTAAACAGTTTGGACTGCGTGGTGCTGCAGGAAGCTGCTGAGCTCGGACGTTGTGGAGCTCGGACGTAGCGCAGCGGAGCTAACGCGGCGGAGCTAACAGGCAAACAGACGAGAGAAGCTGCAGCTCAAAGTAAGAAATTTATTTTTTATTTTTTATGTATGTTCTTTTAAAATGTTTTAAAGTGTTAGGATAGGCAAAGTGCTTGGTAACTGTTCATTACCGCACATGTATGTGTATCAGTGGCGGCTCGTGCGGTATAAAAGGTAGTCCCCGATTTACGAGATTTTCGTCTTACGAGATAGTCGTAGTAACGGAACTCGCTCGTAAGTCGAGGACTACCTGTACCTGGTTAAGTTAAAAATGGGGGAACAAAAACACAAGTTCTCTCCCCCACGTTATGAAACGGGGGAGCAGAATTAGGTCAGCAACGATCCCTTTTGGTCTTATCCTTGCTTAGTCTGGTCAGAATTAAACTGTTTCTCCGAAATGATCTACAATAGATACTATTTGTTCATAACTTTTCCACAGAACAAACTTCAAAAGTCTGAACTATCCCTTTAAGACATTTCACTTTCGGCGCTCTTGCAGGATTTTGAGTTATTTCACATGCTTCGTGAACAAAAGGTAATAGGAACAATTTTCTCTTTTGTGCATGTCTTTGTGCATGTCTTTGGCTCAGCTTTTAACTCAAATGAAGATCTGTCAAGTTTTTTTTTGTGTTTTTAAACGTTCAGGTCAAACTTCAGCACTTCAGAAGATACTCATGTCACTGTGAAGTACAACACTACAAATCATGTTAGCTCAAAAGAATGAGGTCACAGACTCTTTTGGTTTAATATGAACACCAAAGAGGAACAGAACTGTTTCATCCAACTGGTCATGATGGGAAATGCAAAACTCCAGAAGTTGGCGAGAGGGTTTGAAACAGAAAGCCACTGTGTTTCAAGGTTAAATATTTGATTGACTTTTTAATTGGTTTGTCCACTTTTGTTCCTGATTTACTGAAAGTAACTGGAGTAACTAAGATCATGCTGTCATCAGCCACCACGGACTGAATCTGTTTTGTGGTTACTGTGCAGAGATGTAAAGCACCTGCTTATAAAACAGATTTACAGCATGAAAAATGTATTTGTGCAGCAAACCAAATCCAAACACAAAGCTTTGCTTTATTGAAATGAGGGTGTATTATTTTACTCTCTTTTTTCACAAGCCTCTTTACTATGTGTACCACACACACACACACACACACACACCCCCTCATTCCTTTGTGCAGCACTCTAAAGAATGTACAGTATATGGTAATAAAATTATTGTGGTTATGTCCTCAGGACCCTCCAGTGATTCACTCAGCTTGTCTGGTACTTAAAGCTATGATGTAACACTGCTCAGTGCAGTAAATCGCACTATCCAGTATGTTTCTTATGTATTTTGCTGTGTTTGAAGTAAATTTGTCACTGTGGATTCTTAGGTTTCTTCTTTTTTTTTTTACTCTGATCTTCTGGTTTAGAAACGTTAGTTTTGATTTTAGTGCTTTAATAAATCTTCTGTTCTGTGTTTTGTAAATATTTGACTTGTTAACATTAAGTTACATTTACGTTTTATATCTGGTCTGTTTCTTTCAATTAAATTTAATTTTCTGACTTTTCACACCTATAGTCTCAATTTGCTTGTTTATTTTTGATTGCATATTTGTGTTTATTACTCATGAATTCATATGTTGTTCGTCCTCTGTGTTTTTTTTCACAGCCCTGTTTTGCTTTTTTTTAATTGCATGCTCTGTTCTGTGCAGAGCAGAGCTTCTTACTTTAACAACAGTATTTAGTGATGTTGCCGTTCTTCCTCCCTTGTGTTAATAATTCCTGTTAATTGAATTAGGCGACCAGGAACTTTGTGGATGAGTGAAGAAGACGAAGGACTCCGAGCAGCGAAGATAATTTACCGGATAATAAAATAAAATAATTGTGTTGCACTCACAAAATTCCCTTTTGCATGAAGTCAATCTTTAGGATCAGAGCGGTGGATGCCTTTGTTTTTTAGAACTAATTTCTGTAAAACTTTTAGTGAATTGTATTTACTCTGATCTGATCTCATTCTGTCAGTCACTACCCAGATTTCATGGCCATAGGAGAGAACATACCAGTAAACAGAGAGCTTCGCCTTACAGCTCAGCTTCAACTTCACCATAATGGACCGGCACAGAGTCTGCAATACTGCAGACACTGCATATGTCTGGGATGCTCTGGATCGGCGTGTACAGCAGTGTGTTCCAGTTCCTGACAATATTCTGCAACTTCACACAGCCATTGAAGAGGAGTAGACCACAATTTACCTGATCAACTCTATGTGAAGAAGATGTGTTGCATAGAGTGAGACAGAGGGCTGTCACACCAGATACTGACTGGTTCCCTTATCAGTCAGTCACTCGGTGCAACATAAATGCTATGGGAATTGCGCCCCCGTGCGATTACCTGAAGGAATACAATCACGCCTTTATGGCAGGGGCGTCAGCGTCACGCCAGAGACCCCACCCTCTAGGTATTTAAGGCGCTGATGCCCATTCATCGTCCTCTTATTGCCCTTCACCTCGCTAAACCTGAACTTCTCTTCGCGGGACTTCTCTGTTGCTTCATTGCTCGACCAGAGGTGAGCTTGCTCCCTACACAGGGCGTACAGAGAATTCTTCCTGCTGGGCTAGCGAAAGCTAGTCCGGCACATTTTTCCTTAACCCCGAAGTTTTTTCTTCTCCTCTTTCCGCAGACTGCTTCGCTCGACGGCGCTAACTGCGTCACACCGCTACCTCTGCAAATTCGTAGCAGGCTAGCCAGCGAAAGCTACGCGACGGAGGAGACGTCTCAAATAAAAATAAAAAGGATTTTGGAAGGACTCGCTCGTCTTATCTCGGACATGCCTCCGGAGAAAGGAAAGCGAAAGACAAGACTTCCGAAAAAGACTAGCAGGACGGCGAGCCCAATCTCGCACGCCTGCCCCAGCGGATGCGGTTTTTCCACGAGGTTGGCAGGAAATTATTTTTACTCAAAGCAGCAGGCCACCACGAGGCAAAGAATGCCCATCTTTCCAGACTTCCTCACAGAACTGACTCGCACCTGGTCTCAGCCCAGAGCTCCCATGCTGCTGCCGCTTTCGCAGTTCCTCGACGTGGATGGGATGGATGCAGCGGGAATAGCCAATGTGCCTCAAATGGAGGACACGCTGGCATCTCACCTGGCTCCCAAGTCATCCGGGACGAAACCAACTCTCCCCAGTAAAGCCTGTCGAGCCTCGGCTTCTCTGCTCGAGAAATGCTACAGAGCTCAGGGCCTCGCGACGCGCTCAATGAACGCGTCCGCCATGATGCAAGCGTACCTGGCCGAAAAACTGCAGGAGCTCCAGGTAACGACAGACAAGCAAGCTGCCGCCGACGTGCTAGATGAAGCCCGCAGGGCAACAGACTTTGTGCTCCGCATGATGGGGACAGCAGCTATTGCACAAGGCAGAGGCATGGCTGAGGTGGTCATCGCACAACGCCATCTGTGGATGACCCTAACTGACCTCCCGGAGGGACAAAGAATTCCTTTTCTCCACCATTCGATAGAACCGACGGGATTATTTGGAAAAGCTCTGGATCGAATTCAGACCAGGCTGGACCAGAGGCGCAAACAGGCTGAAGCTCTCCGGGTGGGCATCCCCAGGAGAGCCTTCGCCCCCCCCAGGGAGTCAGCTGGGAGCAGAGCACTGCAGCCTCGACACCACTCAGCCACACATGCCCCACCGCAAAAGCGGCCGGCATACAAGGCCGAGCACCGGCAGAGACCACCGCCGGGCCCACCTCGGACCGAACACGCCTGGACTAAAAACAGATTAGTTCCCCGCCAGGCGGTCAGACACAGAGCCTCCTCTGCGAATCGGGACACCAGACAAAAGCGTGCCTGATGAACCAGGCTAACTTCTCGACTTTACAGGATCACCCGCCCATGCGGTACGGAAAATGACCTTTTCATGTCCAGACTTTGTTTGTAGCACAGTACAAAAAAGCTGGTGACTTTGTTTTATGCATGGATCATGTCTTCTCTGCTGTGAGTGACATAAAGTCAAATATGTTGTTACACATAAGCACGAATAAAGCTCAGAAAACAGCCCCTCTCTGTTTCTTGACTCAAAAAAACAAACAAAAAAAACAAACACAGTAACATCAGCAGCACGGTCCCCTCTGTTCTTCCAGCCGATATAAAGGGCGGGGCCATCATTCCCCCCTCCCTCGCGGCTCACTGGGTGTTAGCCTAATCAATAAGCCCCAGCAGGGTACCTCGGGTCTGTTTGCAACAGACAGTGCCAGAGGCGCCTGCAAACAGGCCCATAAATCCTCACAGAGACAGGTGAGGGGGTCACGTGTTCCAGTCCCAGCTCCGTTATAGACCACGGGGCCGGCAATACACAAATCAAACAAACCTGTGACACGTCCACACTCCAGGGGTGCGCGCCGACAGACCCTGACAACCCACCTTCCTGGTCACCTATTCAACGGTTGCCAGTAAGTGACGGGGGGGTCACGACGGAAGCCCACAGGCCAAAACCAGTTTCACACGTTCACAAAGGCAGTTGTGATGAAACTGTAGCATGTGTAAACACTCAATGCAGAACAGAAATGGCACCAGGGCTAAATCAGACTTTAGCTAACGTGCTAGTTCGATAACTAACGTGCTTCCCTTTAATCGAAGAGGACTGGACTGCCTGTCACCAGCCAAACTAAAGTCTGCTCAACACAAAGGACTATCTCGAACAGCTTCACATCCTCATGCTGAAGCTGTCTCCTTATCCTCAGTGGGCGAGACGCCATGCTCAAGCAGTAATCCTGCAGCATGTGAACGCACTCGATGTACTGACTCAGTTCTGCTCTTAAACGACACCCCCTCATCGGGTGAAACGCAGCTCCCCGGAGGTTCATCAGGCTCCAGGGCACTGATGAGGCAGGAGGCCAGTGAGCCAGACCCAACCAGGAAATGGGCTGGAGTCAGGAGATCTGCTCGTATACAAAACCTGCACCCCCTCCGAACCACGACTCCCAGTAAAAAGAGAAAAAACAGGCACTCTGTTCCACCTTTGCCCAATAATGAGAGCTGATTGCCTCTGCCAAACACTCACGATCAGAGTGGTATGGCAGTACATCTGCAGGAAGGCCCTCTCCCTAACGTGGTTGGCCCTCAAGGGACCACAGGAATCAGGGCCCTTGAGGAAGAGCTGGCTCCACCACCTGCTCCTCTCCAGGGACCCTCCACGTCACCAGAAGGAACAGCCTCGCCACTTAGGCTGAGAACTGTGGCAAATTTCAGCTTGGTGGCTGAGAGGAACAAACTGGTGGCCTCAGGCCTGCCCGAGAACGTGGTAAATACCATTCAAAATGCCCGAGCTGTGTCAACACAGTCTCTCTACGCCCGGAAATGGCGTATTTTTTAAGCTTGGTGCACGGAAAGAAATATTATTTCTTATTCATGTGACTTGGCCCAGCTCCTCACCTTTCTTCAGACCTGCTGGAGAAAGGTGTTCTTTCTCAACCATCAAGTGTTTTTATCAGCTATTTCAGCTTGCCACGAGGGCTGGGGGAGCAGGACGCCTAGCGCGCACCCGCTCATAATAAGATTTATGAAGGGCGTGCTAAGGAAGAGACCCCCCAGCAGGATCTTGACCCCTGGATGGGATCTTAGTCTGGTCTTGGGGGCTCTCTGTGATCCCCCAATCGAACCACTGAGCGACATTAAGATAGACCTTTTATCTTATAAGACCACTCTACTACTGGCTCTGTGCTCGACGAAACGTGTGGGTGACCTCCATGCTCTGTCCAAGCATCCAATGTGTACCAGGTTTGTCCCTGATGGGTCAAAGATCACCCTGAGGCCTAATCCTGCGTATATCCCCAAGGTCTTGACTTTGAACCCCAGAAGTCTGGACTTTGATCTCTCTTCTTTTCCTCTTGCTCTTGTTCTCACTCAGGAACAGAAAAGGCTGAAGGCACTCTGTCCCGTGAGGGCTTTAAGCGCTTACATGCAGAGAACAGCTGAATGGAGAAAAACAAACCAATTGTTTGTGTGCTTTGCAGCACCTGCTACCGGAAAGGCCCTATCAAAGCAGCACCTCTCACACTGGGTGACTGAGGCCATAAAAAGGGCATACAGTAGCAAAGGTCAACAGGTGCCCTCTGGAGTGCGCGCTCACTCCACTCGGGGCTTGGCCACCTCATGGTCATTGTTCAAGGGTGTACCAGTTGCAGACATCTGTGCGGCTGCGAACTGGAGCTCAACAAACACGTTTGCAAAGCATTACAGTTTGGACGTTACTGCGTGTGATGTCACTCAGGCTGTCCTTTCTAACACACAGTAGAAAGCAGCCTTGAGATGCCTGCTGAATAAAGGCGGACGTTCACACTAGCATGCATTTTACTGAGCATTTTCAAGGGTGTGAATGAATTACGTTCCCATAGCATTTATGTTGCACCGAGTGACTGACTGATAAGGGAACTGAAAGTTATGCACCATAACTCATGTTCCCTGAAAGAAGGGAACGAGGTGCAACATACCTGGCCCTTTCAATGCTGAAAGCTCGGTGAAGTGCATTTTGGAGGACGATGGATGGGCATCAGCGCCTTAAATACCCAGAGGGCGGGGTCTCTGGCGTGACGCTGACGCCCCTGCCGTAAAGGCGTGATTGTATTCCTTCAGGTAATCGCGCGGGGGTGCAATTCCCATAGCATTTATGTTGCACCTCGTGGCCTTAGAGTGGCCTTTTATTGTGGTCAGCCTAAGACACACCTGTGCAATCAGCATCTTGATATGCCACACCTGTGAGGCGGAGTTGATTATCTCTGTGCTCTCAGTGGAAGCAGACGTGTCCTCTTCTGCTCCGTTCCCCCGCTTCCCTGCTTTGCTCTCTTTCGTCTTGTGAACCCTACAGAGCCTCTTTTTTTTCTGCATACCTTCCTAATTCGAAGGATTTGATCAGCTGGTCTCTCAACAAAATTGATCAACATCTCTCGACAGGAAGTCGGGGTGAATGGAGGACCCTCGGCTCTTACCTCGACAGAAACAAAACTGGATTCTGTTGTTTGGGCTGGTGAAATCAGGATTGTCTAGAAATTCATGTGGAATGTGTTGAAGCTGGGCAGCACTCAGACTGAACTATGTGGAGCTGCATCAGAGCTGGAGCAGGCTGATATCAGGACTGGGAACTTTCTGGCAGCACCCACGAATGGTTGGGAATAATCTTGGAGAAGTTGTAAGCTCGACTTTTGTAAATAATCAATTTGGCTGTTTGAAGTCACCATCAGATAATGTTCTAGCGAGACTTTAAAAGGCAGAAACGGCAATTTACGAGTTCTGCCTGACCCAAACTGTGGATCTGGACCTGGCCTTGAAGGCGGACTATCTCAACTCCTCCTGGGATGTTTATAAAAAACAAAGACTGTCGCCTCACCCCTCCTTTCCCCAAGGCCGTGGACATGGGACAGAACCTCAACTGAGCTGATGATAACTAACACCGCTTATCTGGACAAGTGCTGAGGGGGGCTCTGGACTATGCTACGACCTTCGCTTAAAACTCAATGCCTTCACCAGCCTCATAAGTATTATGTCTATTTATGTTGCTTTACTGTGGTAGATTTTTTCATGTCTCAAATCATGCCCTGTCTAGGACAAAGTGTGAGAGACCTTTATATATATATATATATATATATATATATATATATATATATACCGTATAAATATGTGGCGGGTGCTCATCTCATCCATGATTTTTGTTGACAGGGGGACGGTCACATGTCTGAGTGCAGCTTGTACTAACAGTTTTTGAGTGTGGGCGGGAGGCATTCAGCATGAGGGAAGAGGCAACGTGAGTGCTCCCTTTAGCTTTTTAGCTAGAAAGCCTGTATTTCGCGCTGCTAGCTTAGTGCTATGCCAGTGCCAGGTGGGTGGGTGGGGGTTCAAGTTCAGTTTGGTAGGCGGGGTGCTCAGTTCTGTTGACGGGGTGGGGCACCCCTCTTGTATAATGGTAGGGGAAACACTGATATATATTTATTTTTTATTTATAAATAGATA
>JBBPBX010037335.1:0-12124 GCA_038048925.1 Garcialebias charrua | reverse complement strand
GGTATATATATATATATATACCTTCTCTCTTTATGTTTTCTTCCCCTTTTCTTATCTAAGCCTAAAAGTGTTCTGAAACGGATAAGAGGCTGCGCTCTTAATGAGCAGCAGCAACGTGCACTCCGCACATCTTTCAGACGACTGTGTGATCATATTCTCGTTGTATCTCGGTACAATGGTAATAAAGCTCATTCTGACTCTGTGAAGTGCTCACTAACAGATTCAAACAAACTTGTCAACATTTGAGGAAAAAAAGGCCTGTTGTGTGCAAAGTACATACAGTATAAGTCTTAGATCTTGTGAAAAATGGGTGCAACACCAAAACTGTTGTGTTTAAATTTTTGTTTGGTGTACAGTTACTTCCTAATGACAAAGTTGTGAAGTCCTATTATATCCCACAGTGCACCCACAGCACAGCATATGGCAATAAGAAGCAACATCTGCACATATTCAGTGTGATGTGGCAGAAATTATTCATAGAAAGAAACAGGATTAATAAGATTAACAAGCTCTGAGAACTGAGACCAAGACGTCTGCTGATATTATTTGCATAATTAAATACTTGAATCATCACATCATAATTTTTACACATCAAGTACACACAGAAATAGAAAATACAACTTAATCTATAGACCCACTTTTACTAAACATAACTTTGCTGATGTCACTTTGTAGTATGCATATGAATTGTGGATTTACCCATCACATTTATTTTTATTTTATTAATTATATGTAGGAAATGTTTAATACACGATAATATTAAATTGTCTTCTGTGTTTGTAATGAAAAAGACAAGAGTCCAATAAAAACCATCAGGGACCATTTACAGCAGATGTGATAACTAGATCTAAGAGCTACACTAAAGATTTGAATGTCATTTCATTTTTATTCTAATTTAATCTGAGTGCTACTTTAAAAAAAAAATTGCAGGTGAAAATAAATGTTCAGATTTGGCCTTGAGTTTGACACATGTGCTTTAGACTGTATGAACTAAGAGAACCAACAACTGAGCTCACAGTTACAATATATAAAGGAGTGGAAGAGGAAAAACATTTAGATTAAACAATATAAGCAGAGTAAAGATTAGCCAAGTAGAGAAAACAACAAATAATAAAAAGTTGACAAAATGTGAAACACCTGATGGATTTAATCTTAAACTTCCCTGAGAAATATAAGGTGGAGTTTCCAAGTGTTCATCTAGCTCCGGCTGCAGAGCATTGATGTTAAAATGTACAAATACTGTTATTGATGAGCAGACCACGTTCATCTAAAAGTAATATTCTGCAACAAATAAATCATTACTTTACTTTTTTTTTAACTTTACCCATGTTTTATTCTCCCTCCTCTACAAAGTATAAACTTGATTGACAGCTGCTGCTGCTGACTTAATATCTACAGTATTTTCAGGCATGTGATGCTGGTAAGACTTTTAAATCTGTGTTTAAACAGTCTGCGTTCACCAACATTTGTCACGCGGAACATCTACGGTATGTGTTTATGTTGGGAAATGACTCCAGCCTCCTATTTTGACCCATTAGCCTCCTACTCAAAAAGATATTAAGAAGGTTTTGTTTACTGTGCTACAGGATCAAACTACAGTATAATAAAAAAATTACTACAGAAAAGTAAAGTTCTCTACCTTCTACTGTACTTTAGTTCAGGATAAATTAGCTTTATATAAAACAATGTATTCAATTATTTTGCACAATACAGTATGTTGTTTAATTGTATCTAAAAAATATAGTACAGTACTGTAGTTGATGTATTAGTGCATGTAATCCTTCACAAATGTTATTTTTAAAGCTTGTTGTTTTTACCTCTCTATAAAAAAAAAACACCTGACAAGGAAAAATGGAAGCCAAAGACAAGATGACATTTGCTGTGCAGCTGTGACACGGATCAGTTGTGTGCCCTGCAGAAATAAATCTTTTTTTCTTTTTAGAGCCAAACATTTCACCATCGCTTTGTTTGTTCCTGAGGTTATTCAGGAAGGTCAGAGGTCAGACTCAGCAGCACAGAAGCCTCACAGCTGGTGTGAGAACGGTGCAGGAGTTTTTATTCTCCAGTTTGAGCGAAACGGAGTGTCATCAAGAATTTCACAGATTTCCACCAGAAACTTCCCCACAGCCAAGCCATTATGACTGAACAACAAGAAGTGTGAAAAATACATGCTCCCTGAAAAAAACCAACACCTGCTACAACTAATGGGGTAACAAGAACCAATGCTGCGCTGCACAGATTTCTCTCAACCGTGTTTAAAATAAACCTTTACTGATGAAATTAAAAGCACAAAACAAATTTGCGGTATACACTTTAACTGAGAAGCAATAGTTCCAATCTTTTGAAGTAGAGCTATATGGAAATGTTATAACCAAGCAATATCTTACCTGTTGTAGATATCTTTACAAGGGACCTCAGTTTGGAGAACAAGTGTTTATGTCTGACTGGACTGATAAGCTAATGGCTGCTCCATGTGCAAGACACTGTTTTATAAACCCTTTTTAATTTCTGATGGAAGTGAGCAAGGCTGCTGGAAGTGCTGCAGCTCTACTGACGCAATTTGCTCATGGAAACTATGTCAATGTAATGTGAAAGGGACAGCATTCTGAAGATTTGTAAAGCAACTCAGCTGCTATGAATTTTTTTGAAGAATGGAGTTGTTTGAACTCAGCAGTGATCTACTTATATCTTGGACCTGCTTGAATGGGTTGTTTCTCCAAACTGAGGTTGTTCTTAGATTTTTCCACAGCAGGTAAGATACTAATTGTTCAAAACCTTTCCAGATCTGAAACTGTTGCTGCATTCAGTCATTCTCATTTGTACTGGAATCAACGTACTGTATTACTAATAATGCCTAACAAGGCAAAGGTGGCGTGACAGTGATTTTGCCAGTGTCTGTGTCTTTGTCTGTGCTGTTAGTAAAATATCTTGTGAATTACAGAATGGATTTAAATGACGTTTCAGAAACTAATTTTAATGTATGTCTGAACTTATTATTTTTGGAGACCATCTGATTCAAGACACGGCAACATCCTTTCTTAAAACTTTTGTATTGACTATTTAGAGTCACTTCTGTTTGTCTGTTAGCAAAACATTTCATGACAGATTTCATAGAAACTTTCAGAGTGATTTTAGGATTTATACAGGCATGCACATGTTTGTTTATGTTTATGTTTATTAAATTTGTTCTTTTTTTTTTACAAAAGAAACACAATACAAGACAATCCCATAAATGATAATGTACAAAATATAAAAAAATGAAAGGTAGCAGAAAGAAGAATAAATCTTATTATATCTGCCCCTTTTTTCAAACAATCAGATTAAACAATAATAATCTTCCACCAACAGTACAAAATGACTAACTCTTTCTAATTTTCTAACTAATACAATACACAATACGTCATTTCATATATATATTTTTAACAAATTCATTTTGATCATTTTCTTAAATGTAAACATTGACTTGGCATTTTTAACTACATTCTCCAAGCCATTCCATAATCTAATTCCCTGGATTGAGGTAGAACGTCCCTTCAAACTAGTTCTGAATTGTGGTTTTACAAACATCTCTGTCCCCTTAAGATTATAACAACTTTGTCTTTTAACAAAATGCATTTGGATATTTAAAGGTAATGCGTTATTCTGAGCCCTATACATAACTGATAAAATATTATAGTCTACCAAATCATGGAACTTCAATAACTTCAGTTGATAAAATAATGTACTTGATGGATGACGGTAATGTTTTCTAGTGATAATTCTTACAGCTCTTTTCTGTAATACAAAAATAGGCTTTGTGATTGTTTTACACGCTTTCCCCCAAACATCAATACAATAGATTAAGTGTGGAACAATGATTGTGTTATACAACAAATACAGAGCTTTATCATTCAATAGGTCTCTGACTTTGTATAGTACTGCAATCGATTTAGCTATTTTTATTCTTACAGAATTTATGTGTTGTTTCCATGTCAGTTTGTCATCAATGATAACACCCAAAAACTTCACCTCACTCACTCTACAAATCTCAACACCTTCAATTTTGAGTGGAACAGCAACAGTTTTCTTTTTATTACTGAATATCATATAATTAGTTTTTTCTAGATTTAATGATAATTTATTGATTTTAAACCAAGTTTGTATTTTTACAAATTCTGTCTTTATCAATTCCAACATTTGTTCTACATCTTCACCTAAACAGAAAAATGTGGTATCATCAGCAAAAAGTACACATTTAAGGAGTCCTGACACATTTACCAAGTCATTCACATATAAAATAAATAGCTTTGGTCCAAGTACAGAGCCTTGGGGAACTCCACATGTGATATTACAGAGGTCAGATCTTACATCATTTATTTGTACAAATTGTTTCCTATCTTTCAAGTAGCTAGATACCCACTGTAATGCTGGTCCTCTAATACCATATTTGTTCAGTTTTTCAAGGAGAATGGTGTGATCAATAGTATCGAATGCTTTTTTTAAATCAACAAAAATACTGACACAATATTGTTTTTGATCGACAGCAGTAGTTATTTGTTCCATTAATTCCATGAGAGCCATTGATGTAGAGTTTTTTGCTCTGAACCCATACTGACTGTTGCTTAGAATATTTTGTTTATCTATAAATTGATCTAGTCTGTTCACAAATAGTTTTTCAAGAATTTTTGAAAACTGTGGTAACAAGGATATAGGTCTATAATTGTTGAACACACATTTATCACCATTTTTAAAAAGAGGAACTACCTTAGCTACTTTCATATTATCTGGAAATATTCCTGTTGAAAATGATAAATTACATATATATGTAAACGGCTCAATAACATGGCTCATTATGTCCTTTACAAACATCATATCCATGTCCACCCAGTCTTTTGATCTCTTGTCTGTAAGATTTTTTACTACATTCATTATTTCCTCTTTGTTAGTTCCATTTAGAAGAATACTGTTTGCACAACCTGTAATTGAATGGCTCACATTATTATCTACTTTTGGTATTTTAGCTGCAAGGCTTGATCCAACATTCACAAAATATTGATTAAAACCATTTACAATTTCATTTTCATCGTGAACTTCATCGTTGTCTTTTACAAAATATTTTGAAATACCAGTTTTTGCTTTATGATTCTTCAGAACACTATTCATTACTCGCCATGTTGCTTTCATATCACCATTACTTTTATCTAATAATTTACTATAATATTCTTTCTTATGTTTCCTTATAATCCCTACTAATTTATTTTTATACTTTTTATATTTTTCTTCAGCGTTCTGAGTTCGCAATTTCAAGAAACATGAATACAAATAATTCTTTTTTTTACAAGCATTTCTCAACCCTTTTGTCATCCATGGTTGGTCAACGATATTTCTCTTTGTATGATTTGTTTGCACACAATTCTTTTCATACAGAGCTTCCAAGATATTCATAAACTCATCATATGATCTGTTCACATCTTCAACATACAGGTGGTCCCCGACTTACGAGCGCCCTGACCTACGAGCGTTCGACTTTACGAGATTATCATAATTAATAAAAATATGAAATTAAAAAAAAAAAAAATAATTTTTTTTTTTTTTTGGGTTTAAATGTTCTTAATTTCATGTGTTGCAGCTGTGAATGTTTTAAATGGCTTTATATATACGTAAAGTATCATTATTATCATTTTTTTAAATAATTTCGTGCTTTTTTGAACACTGCCGAGACTGGAACTAATGAATGAACTGGTATTCCGGTACTGCTGAAACTGGAACTAATGAATGTAAAATGGCGGAGCCGCCATTTTACATTCATTACTTCCGGTCTCGGTCGGCACTCGGCAGTCGGCTTTTGGAGGACTGTTTCTCCCATAAGAGCATGCCTCATACGGATAAATTAACTGGAAACACTCCCTGAACTCTGTGAATGTCTCAGGACTGGAGCAGCAGCCGCGGAGCGCCGCGCGAGACCAGCAGCTCATGGTATGAGCTAAGCTAACATGCTAAACCGGACCCCACCAGAGCTGTTGCTTCGACAGCCGGCTTTGTGCGATCAGAGGTCCCTGGAGCTCGCCTCGATGTCGGACTGGAAGCCGAAGACATCGGGGGACAACGAGCTAACTTGGAATAACAAAGCCGACAGCATTTTTGGAGATGCAGATAAACCGGACTGCCCGGAGATGTCTCAGGCATGGAGAAGCTGCGGACTGGATTAGCAACGAGCTAACATTAGCCTCGTAGCTCTCCGACAGCCGGCTTTGTGCGATCAGAGGTTCCTGGAGCTCGCCTCGATGTCGGACTGGAAGCCGAAGACATCGGGGGACAACGAGCTAACTTGGAATAACAAAGCCGACAGCATTTTTGGAGATGCAGATAAACCGGACTGCCCGGAGCTGCGGATTCGGGGGAGCTAATGCTAACAGATGCAGCTGATGGCGGCGCAAGCAGACGGCTTTCGGTAAGTTATTAAAACTTTTTCTGTATGAAGTTAGGATACTAACAGTCCTTTCTGTCTGGACTAGACAGTTGCACTGCACTTTGACTGCACATAGAGCGCGCGGAGGGGGGGCGAGAGACGACATGTCTGTCGTGTGAAAACAAAAGGCAGAGAAAAGCACTGTTGTACCGAAAAAACTGTACAGGTATGTGTTTATAGATGAATGTGTGGTGTAATGTGCTAGCTAACTGCTTGTAAATAAAGTGTTGTGCATGTTTAAGGATCAGCATGTACGCTTGTTCAGTCTCATGTTGATAAACGGGTGTGCGCCGCAGCGCTAGCGTCTTTTTTCTATTTGCGAGCAAAGTTCCGGTTTTACGAGATAGCCACTGCGGGCCGTTCCGATGTACGAATTTTCGGTTTACGAGCAACTCATAAGTACGGAACTCGCTCGTAAGTCGGGGACCACCTGTACACATCATTCCAGTCTTGTTTATCTAGATCCTCTTTCAATTTTTCCAAAACTTTTTTTGACGTGTTTATGATCTTTTTCTTCGTTGTAACTGCTTTTGTGATGCTTTGATCATTTTTATAGATTGTGAAAACTGGTAAATGATCACTTAAGTCGGTCGTTAAAATACCACCTATCACATCCCCATTTGTTATTTGTGAAAATATTATCAATTATTGTGGCACTCAGAGTTGTAATTCTTGTTGGCTTTGATATCAACAGATACATATTTAAACTGCACATTGAGTTTATAAATATACTGGTGTTATTTGAATCTGTTTTATTTCCCATATCAATGTTAAAGTCTCCACACAAAAAAACTTTTTTATTAAAACTCTTCTCCAATAGCTCCAAGATTTTATCAGTGAATATTTCTATATTTGATCCTGGTGATCTATATACACAACGTATTATTATGTTTTTATCGTTTTTGTTTATTATTTCTATTGTTATCATTTCCATAATATTATCAACCATTGTTGACATTTCACTGTTTAATTTACATTTGATTTCATTATTAACAAATAGAGCGACTCCACCACCTCTTTTATTATTTCTGTTCATATGAAATAATTCATACCCTTCATACCCATGTGATAAACTTTTGGAATATATCCAATTTAGGATGGCTGCTAGCACTAATCTGTATTAGCTCTCACAAACAACTAAAAGCCATTGATTTTTACAGAAGCTGAGGTCAAATCTGATGTGGTCATAGCTGAGGCAACACTTGACGTCTGCACCACTGCTCAGTTTTGTTTTTTACTTTAATTTTTTAAGTTTATTTTCCTGTTCTGGTGTCTTTTTTTTTATCATTCTTCCATGTAAGGCTATGTTCACACTGCAACTGAAAGTGGCCCACGTACAGTTTTTTGCCCATATCCAATATGATTTTTATCACTGTCTGAAAGTGGTAAATCAGATTTTATTCAAATCCAACCCAGTTTTTTTTTTGCATATGTGGTGTTAAATCAGATGCATATCTGATGGTTTTCAAAGCGACTGCAGTCTGAACAGTCATGCTGCATTTCATCCAACATCAGCGAGGTAGAGGTAGTGTATCGATCCAAGTATTAATAATATTGATATACAAACCTCGTGCAGTTTAAATCTTAACACTCCACACATCTTCAGCTACAGAACAGTACCGTAGTCCAGTTGCTTCATCTTTGATCTTTTAATTGATCAAGTCCTGGATGACTGAGAATCTACAGCAACATATGATACTGACATCAATGTCAGACTGTATCGATACACGGTAATGTGACGGGATCGGTTCTTGAGTTGAGTTTGCCGTTCCAGTTCCTAAAATACAATGCTGCGCAAGAGTCGCCTGCAAGAGGCAACATCGAATGTAAACACAGGACAAAACAATCATGTTAGATAATAATTTACTGGGTTCAGATGGCAAAACAAGTTCAGAATCGATATGCTAACATGTGCAGCCCCAAAAAAGCTACGTCTGGTCCTCTGGACATTCAAAAAACAAAACTGTTTTTTGAATGTCCAGAAGACCAGACTTAGCTTTTTTGGATTTTTCTACCTGGATTATTGAGCATGCATCAGGGTAACATGTGCAGCATCTATATTTACTTCTGTAAACACAGCGAGTTCGCTTGTGGTCGCTTGTGGTCGCTTCAGGGCCATGAACTGTTCACACTGGAGTCTGATGATGGCAAAATTTACATTATAATGTGAATAACCACATCAAAATTGTATCTAAGCAAAAACTCTCAGGCCATTTAGTTGTATAGTGGGGCAACTTTCTAAGGTAATACTTTGTAAGGTCCCTCGTTACTTCACGGTTTGACTTTCGCGTACTCGCTCTTTAGCGGTTTTTCATACTAAGATTGTACATTCATTCAACCTTTATTTAGTCAGGTAAATCTTTTGAACCGCATGGGCTCATTTACGAAAGCGACCTGCTAAAACTAAAGAACAATGAACAGCAATGGTAGAATTTCCTTAAACAATAAACAAACAAACAATAAACAATAGAAAACAAAAGAGAGAAAAATAACAAAAGAAAGATTTTTTTTGTTGATTTTTTTTAACAAAGTATCAAAAAACTAGCAAAACATTATAAGGTAGACGTATAAAATAGCACACGATTGTCAACTTTAATATTACTCATGTGTTTGGGACAGTATGGGACAAAAAGTTAAGGAGAATAAAACCTTTGAACAGGCGCTGTCATTTTGTAGTTTTCTTTCAATAAGCTTGTATTGTAATGCTGGTCAAAAGAACTACACTACCCTGACGCCAACAGTGCTTCCAGCCACTGCTTTCTGCCGAAATGGAGGGAAAGTTTTGGAAAGCAAAGTCCGAAGTAATTACCTTATTTCTCAGCGTATAAGTTGCAGTTTAATTGCATAAATTTATCAGTCCTGCAACTTATATGTCAAAGCAACTTATACACATTTTTTCTCCATATTTTGACTACCGTACTACTGCTACCCCACCCCCCCTACACACACTCACACACACATACACACATCAACCTGGACGGGGCGGTGGGCTTCATTGCTGAAGGGTAGGTCTGCAGAAATTGAACCAAGCCCGACCAGAATCAAACTGCTGCTCTGCAGAGCTGGTGAGTAAAATGTTGCAGTACTGTACTGTACATATATATATATATGTTGTTAAAATGACGTACGTTTAAGAGTGTAGAACATTGCAAGAGCATGGGAAAGGTTTATAAAGCCTTAAAATATATAAATGCTAAAATAAATATAGTGTTCCAACTTCGCAGTTTTTTTACCTATCGCAGTGTTATGTGGAACGTGAGCCCCGTGATGATCGAGGGACTACTGTAATGCAAACAAATGAAAAGCAGATAACAAGAGTGTTTGTGCTGCGCTCCAGCAGACTCACGGTCACGGTGAGTCATCTGTCTGGAGGATATGTCACTGTGTGTTTTCACACTGACCTTTTAGCAGCACATTTTCGGACGCAACCCCTCGAGTGTCAAAGCCTGTGTGCTCTCTCCACAATCTTGTTTTCTTCCTTCATTAAACCGAGGATAAACACTGCTTTCCTAAAATGATTCACATCCCTCGCATTTAATTGGTGCTGCTCCCCCAGATGATAAATTCAGCTCATCTCAATTAAATTAAGTTTTGAGTTGAATCATCGGGTGCTCGTGCCTGGCATGTGTCCTGGAGAGAGCCCCCACGTTGATCCCAGTGAAATGACTCATTATGTCTTCCTCACAGTCATGGCTGTCAGTCAGTCACACGCTCATCCAAACTACCCCTCAGCGGTGCTGCCAAAACTGGACTACGGTATCTAAAAAAACTCTTTAAACAATGTTCCAGCTTTATCTTCTACATGTATGTATTACTTATTAAGTACTGAGAAGCAGACAATAATGTTTTGCTCGATTCTGTTTTCAAGCATGTTTGTTTGTAAGGTTAGCAACATATCACATCATGAATCTAAAAAAAAAAGCTAAGTCTGGTCCTCTATACATTCAAAAAAACAAAACAAAACAGTAGAAACGTATCATGAACTGAGTGAATTCTAATGAAACTCTTAAAAAGTCATTGATAAATGTTAACCTACAAGTCATTAACCTTTGGAGTCAATCCAATTCAAGATGGCCGCCACAGCCTATTTACTTAATCAAAAAGAAAATGGTTGTAATGTGGTCATTGCAACACATACTGTGAGGACTAATTTAATGCATGAGACCTCAAGTTTACTATTACTAATTACTATTTTTGTTATATATAGTATGTTCTTCAATCTGGCACTTCTTCAGGGGTCACCACAGAGAGTCATCCTCCTCCATCTCTGTCCTCTGCATCCTCTGTCCTCCCTCCAACTACCGGTACTCATGTCCTCTCTAACTACTGCACATCCATACATCTCATATTTGTCTTTTTCCTGGCAGCTGCATTTCTAACATCCTTCTACCAATATACCCACTGTCCCTCCTCTGGACATGTCCAAACCATCTCAGTCTGGCCTCCCTAACTTTATCTCCCAGTTGTTCAACATGTGCTGTACCTCTGATGATCTCATTCCTGATCTTATCCATCCTTGTCACTCCTAAGGAGAACCTCAACATCTTCATTTCTGCCACTTCCAGTTCTTTCTCCTGTCTTTTTGTCTTTGTCTCTGTCTCCAGACCATACAACACAGCTGGTCTCACCACTGTCTTGTAAACTTCTCCTTTGACCTTTGCTGACACCTTTTTGTCACAAATCACTCCTGAAACTTTTCTCCATCCACTCCATCCTGCCTGGACTCTCTTCTTCACCTCTTTACCACATTTCCCCATTTTCCTGGACAGTGGACCCCAAGTACTTGAAGTCCTGCACCTTTGTGACCTCTGCTCCTTGTAGCCTCACTGTTCCACTTGTCTCCTTCTTATTCTTACATGTGTACAACCAAACAGCAATTTTACTGTCATTATTTGGATAATCACACAGTCTTAGCAAGAAACCCTATAAAATAAGTAGATAAATAATAATATTTCTGTTTCTACATTCTATGAAGATTTTTTTCCTGCTATTTTCACCTTGGGGGTCTTTAAAGTGACAGAGAAAAGGACTGCTGACCTACCAGGGAGGTATTTAAACAGGATTATCCAGCTACCATATCAGTGAAGGAGGATTAGGACGACGCGTCACTTGACTTCATAATGCCTGTCGCATTAAAGAGATCCAGCTCTCCGTCATGTTTAGCAGCCAAAAATGTCTTATTATGAGCACTTTGACTCATCCGGATGCATACTGTTCCCTGGGTTCTTGGAACAGTTCCCAAGGTGAGTGTTACTCCTAATTATTCAACACAATCAGACTGACGACGGAGTTTCTGACATTAAAGTGCCCCTCCATGCTGAAGTATTTTGGTGCCAGTTCCTTCTTCTAAATGTTTGAGCTCAATCAAACGGACTAGGGAGTAAGACTTTAAGCCCAATTGTCAAGTTTCTGCCCCCTAACTTTAAAATATGCACAGTACCGGTGTTATAACACCAGTTTGAGACTGTTTCTAACATTCACAGCGAAGAAGAAAAACAAATGCACTTCATTTGCAGGCATGTTGGGCAGATGTCTTTATCAGATATTTATGCACAAAAACATGTAAGTTCCAATTTAGTGAGATCAGTGAACAGTTGCAGCGCAGCGAGATCCCACTGAGAATTTCGAATTTAGGCAAAGTACAGAAAGAAAGAGAGCTAAGTGGATAAAGGAATG